>JBBPBR010000410.1:173369-272126 GCA_037974775.1 Cicer pinnatifidum
CTAGGGAGGACGAAAATGACCTAAATGTTCATCCAACGACACAAACACACCTATTGGATGCACAACATTGGTTAAAAACCCTAATTGCACAAGAATAAGCCTAGGGAGGACGAAAATGACCTAAATGTTCTTCCAATGACACAAATGAACTTATTGGATGCGCAAGATTGCTTAAAACCCTAATTGGACAAGAATAAGACTAGGGAGGACGAAAATGACCTAAATGTTCATCCAATGACACAAACACACCTATTGGATGCACAAGATTGGTTAGAAACCCTAATTGGACAAGAATAAGCCTAGGGAGGATGAAAATGACCTAAATATTCATCCAATGACACAAATGAACTTATTGAATGCACAAGATTGCTCAAAACCCTAATTGGACAAGAATAAGACTAGGGAGGACGAAAATGACCTAAATGTTCATCCAACGACACAAACGCACCAATTGGATGCACAAGATTGGTTAAAAACTCTAATTGGACAAGAATAAGCCTAGGGAGGACGAAAATGACCTAAATGTTAATCCAATGACACAAATGAACTTATTGGATGCACAAGATTGGTTAAAAACCCTAATTGGACAAGAATAAGCCTAGGGAGGACGAAAATAACCTAAATGTTCATCCAATAACACAAATGAACTTATTGGATGCACAAGATTGGTTAAAAACCCATATTGGACAAGAATAAGCTTAGGGAGGACGAAAATGACCTAAATGTTCATCCAATGACACAAACACACCTATTGGATGCACAAGATTGTTTAGAAACCCTAATTGGACAAGAATAAGCCTAGGGAGGACGAAAATGACCTAAATGTTAATCCAATGACACAAATGAACTTATTGGATGCACAAGATTGGTTAAAACCCTAATTGGACAAGAATAAGCCTAGGGAGGACGAAAATAACCTAAATGTTCATCCAATGACACAAATGAACTTATTGGATGCACAAGATTGGTTAAAAACCCTAATTGGACAAGAATAAGCCTAGGGAGGAAAAACATGACCTAAATGTTCATCCAATGACACAAATGAACTTATTGGATGCACAAGATTGGTTAAAAACCCTAATTGGACAAGAATAAGCCTAGGGAGGACGAAAATGACCTAAATGTTCGTCCAATGACACAAACACACCTATTGGATGCACAAGATTGCATAAAAACCCTAATTAGACAAGAATAAGACTAGGGAGGACGAAAATGACCTAAATGTTCCTCCAATGACACAAACACACCTATTGGATGCACAAGATTGCATAAAAACCCTAATTCGACAAGAATAAGACTAGGGAGGACGAAAATGACCTAAATGTTCATCCAATAACACAAATGAACTTATTGGATCCACAAGATTGCTTAAAACCCTAATTGGACAAGAATAAGACTAGGGAGGACGAAAATGACCTAAATGTTCATCCAATGACACAAATGAACTTATTGGATGCACAAGATTGGTTAAAAACCCTAATTGGACAAGAATAAGCCTAGGGAGGACGAAAATGACCTAAATGTTCATCCAATGACACAAACACACCTATTGGATGCACAAGATTGGTTAAAAACCCTAATTGGACAAAAATAAGCCTAAGGAGGAAGAAAATGACCTAAATGTTCATCCAATGACACAAATGAACTAAATGGATGCACAAGATTGCATAAACCCTAATTGGACAAGAATAAGCATAAGGAGGACGAAAATGACCTAAATGTTCATCCAATGACACAAATGAACATATTGGACAACAATAAGCATAGGGAGGACGAAAATGACCTAAATGTTCATCCAATGACACAAATGAACTTATTGGATGCACAAGATTGGTTAAAAACCCTAATTGGACAAGAATAAGCCTAGGGAGGACGAAAATGACCTAAATGTTCATCCAATGACACAAACACACCTATTGCATGCACAAGATTGGTTAAAAACCCTAATTGGACAAGAATAAGCCTAGGGAGGACGAAAATGACCTAAATGTTCATCCAATGACACAAACACACCTATTGGATGCACAAGATTGGTTAAAAACCCTAATTGGACAAGAATAAGCCTAGGGAGGACGAAAATGACCTAAATGTTCATCCAATGACACAAATGAACTTATTGGATGCAAAAGATTGGTTAAAAACCCTAATTGGACAAGAATAAGCCTAGGGAGGACGAAAATGACCTAAATGTTCATCCAATAACACAAAAACACCTATTGGATGCACAGGATTGCATAAAAACCCTAATTGGACAAGAATAAGCCTAGGGAGGACGAAAATGACCTAAATGTTCGTCTAATGACACAAATGAACTTATTGGATGCACAAGATTGGTTAAAAACCTTAATTGGACAAGAATAAGCCTAGGGAGGACGAAAATGACCTAAATGTTCGTCCAATGACACAAACACACCTATTGGATGCACAAGATTGCATAAAAACCCTAATTGGACAAGAATAAGACTAGGGAGGACGAAAATGACCTAAATGTTCCTCCAATGACACAAACACACCTATTGGATGCACAAGATTGCATAAAAACCCTAATTGGACAAGAATAAGACTAGGGAGGACGAAAATGACTTAAATGTTCGTCCAATGACACAAACACACCTATTGGATGCACAAGATTGCATAAAAACCCTAATTGGACAAGAATAAGACTAGGGAGGACGAAAATGACCTAAATGTTCATCCAATGACACAAATGAACTTATTGGATGCACAAGATTGCGTAAAAACCCTAATTGGACAAGAATAAGACTAGGGAGGACGAAAATGACCTAAATGTTCATCCAATGACACAAATGAACTTATTGGATGCACAAGATTGGTTAAAAACCCTAATTGGACAAGAATAAGCCTAGGGAGGACGAAAATGACCTAAATGTTCATCCAATGACACAAATGAACTTATTGGATGCACAAGATTGGTTAAAAACCCTAATTGTACAAGAATAAGACTAGGGAGGACGAAAATGACCTAAATGTTCATCCAATGACACAAACACACCTATTGGATGCACAAGATTGGTTAGAAACCCTAATTGGACAAGAATAAGCCTAGGGAGGACGAAAATGACCTAAATGTTCATCCAACGACACAAATGAACTTATTGGATGCACAAGATTGGTTAAAAACCCTAATTGGACAAGAATAAGCCTAGGGAGGACGAAAATGACCTAAATGTTCATCCAATGACACAAACACACCTATTGGATGCACAAGATTGGTTAAAAACCCTAATTGGACAAGAATAAGCCTAGGGAGGACGAAAATGACATAAATGTTCATCCAATGACACAAACCCACCTATTGGATGCACAAGATTGGTTAAAAACCCTAATTGCACAAAAATAATCCTAGGGAAGACGAAAATGACCTAAATGTTCATCCAATGACACAAATGAACTTATTGGATGCACAAGATTGCTTAAAACCCTAATTGGACAAGAATAAGACTAGGGAGGACGAAAATGACCTAAATGTTCATCCAATGACACAAACACACCTATTGGATCCACAAGATTGGTTAGAAACCCTAATTGAACAAGAATAAGCCTAGGGAGGACGAAAATGACCTAAATGTTCATCCAATGACACAAATGAACTTATTGGATGCACAAGATTGGTTAAAAACCCTAATTGGACAAGAATAAGCCTAGGGAGGACGAAAATGACCTAAATGTTCATCCAATGACACAAATGAACTTATTGGATGCACAAGATTGGTTAAAAACCCTAATTGGACAAGAATAAGCCTACAGAGGACGAAAATGACCTAAATGTTAATCCAATGACACAAATGAACTTATTGGATGCACAAGATTGGTTAAAAACCCTAATTGGACAAGAATAAGCCTAGGGAGGACGAAAATGACCTAAATGTTCATCCAATGACACAAACACACCTATTGGATGCACAAGATTGGTTAAAAACCCTAATTGGACAAGAATAAGCCTACCGAGGACGAAAATGACCTAAATGTTAATCCAATGACACAAATGAACTTATTGGATGCACAAGATTGGTTAAAAACCCTAATTGGACAAGAATAAGCCTAGGGAGGACGAAAATGACCTAAATGTTCATCCAATGACACAAACACACCTATTGGATGCACAAGATTGGTTAAAAACCCTAATTGGACAAGAATAAGCATAGGGAGGACGAAAATGACCTAAATGTTCATCCAATGACACAAGCACACCTATTGGATGCACAAGATTGGTTAGAAACCCTAATTGGACAAGAATAAGCCTAGGGAGGACGAAAATGACCTAAATGTTCACCCAATGACACAAATGAACTTATTGGATGCACAAGATTGGTTAAAAACCCTAATTGGACAAGAATAAGCCTAGGGAGGACGAAAATGACCTAAATGTTCATCCAATGACACAAACACACCTATTGGATGCCCAAGATTGGTTAAAAACCCTTATTGGACAAGAATAAGCGTAGGGAGGACGAAAATGACCTAAATGTTCATCCAATGACACAAACACACCTATTGGATGCACAAGATTGGTTAAAAACACTAATTAGACAAGAATAAGCCTAGGGTGGACGAAAATGACCTAAATGTTAATCCAATGACACAAATGAACTTATTGGATGCACAAGATTGGTTAAAAACCCTAATTGGACAAGAATAAGCCTAGGGAGGACGAAAATGACCTAAATGTTCATCCAATGACACAAACACACCTATTAGATGCACAAGATTGGTTAGAAACCCTAATTGGACAAGAATAAGCCTAGGGAGGACGAAAATGACCTAAATGTTAATCCAGTGACACAAATGAACTTATTGGATGCACAAGATTGGTTAAAAACCTAATTGGACAAGAATAAGCCTAGGGAGGACGAAAATGACCTAAATGTTCATCCAATTACACAAACACACTATTGGATGCACAAGATTGGTTAGAAACCCTAATTGGACAAGAATAAGCCTAGGGAGGACGAAAATGACCTAAATGTTAATCCAATGACACAAATGAACTTATTGGATGCACAAGATTGGTTAAAAACCCTAATTGGACAAGAATAAGCCTAGGGAGGACGAAAATGACCTAAATGTTCATCCAATGACACAAACACACCTATTGGATGCACAAGATTGGTTAAAAACCCTAATTGGACAAGAATAAGCCTAGGGAGGACGAAAATGACCTAATTGTTAATCCCATGACACAAATGAACTTATTGGATGCACAAGATTGGTTAAAAACCCTAATTGGACAAGAATAAGCCTAGGGAGGACGAAAATGACCTAAATGTTAATCCAATGACACAAATGAACTTATTGGATGCACAAGATTGGTTAAAACCCTAATTGGACAAGAATAAGCCTAGGGAGGACGAAAATAACCTAAATGTTCATCCAATGACACAAATGAACTTATTGGATGCACAACATTGGTTAAAAACCCTAATTGGACAAGAATAAGCCTAGGGAGAACGAAAATGACCTAAATGTTCATCCAAGGACACAAACACACCTATTGGATGCACAAGATTGGTTAGAAACCCTAATTGGACAAGAATAAGCCTAGGAAGGATGAAAATGACCTAAATGTTAATCCAATGACACAAATGAACTTATTGGATGCACAAGATTGGTTAAAAACCCTAATTGGACAAGAATAAGCCTAGGGAGGACGAAAATGACCTAAATGTTCATCCAATGACACAAACACACCTTTTGAATGCACAAGATTGGTTAGAAACCCTAATTGGACAAGAATAAGCCTAGGAAGGACGAAAATGACCTAAATGTTAATCCAATGACACAAATGAACTTATTGGATGCACAAGATTGGTTAAAAACCCTAATTGGACAAGAATAAGCCTAGGGAGGACGAAAATAACCTAAATGTTCATCCAATGACACAAATGAACTTATTGGATCCACAAGATTGGTTAAAAACCCTAATTGCACAAGAATAAGACTAGGGAGGACGAAAATGACCTAAATGTTAATCCAATGACACAAACACATTTATTGGATGCACAAAATTGGTTAAAAACCCTAATTGCACAAGAATAAGTCTAGGGAGGACGAAAATGACCTAAATGTTAATCCAATGACACAAACACACCTATTGGATGCACAAGACTGGTTAAAAACCCTAATTGGACAAGAATAAGCCTAGGGAGGACGAAAATGACCTAAATGTTAATCCAATGACACAAATGAACTTATTGGATGCACAAGATTGGTTAAAAACCCTAATTGGACAAGAATAAGCCTAGGGAGGACGAAAATGACCTAAATGTTCATCCAATGACACAAACACACCTATTGGATGCACAAGATTGTTTAGAAACCCTAATTGGACAAGAATAAGACTAGGGAGGACGAAAATGACCTAAATGTTCATCCAATGACACAAACACACCTATTGGATGCAAAAGATTGGTTAGAAACCCTAATTGGACAAGAATAAGCCTAGCGAGGATGAAAATGACCTAAATATTCATCCAATGACACAAATGAACTTATTGGATGCACAAGATTGCTTAAAACCCTAATTGGACAAGAATAAGACTAGGGAGGACGAAAATAACCTAAATGTTCATCCAATGACACAAACACACCTATTGGATGCACAAGATTGGTTAGAAACCCTAATTGGACAAGAATAAGCCTAGAAAGGACGAAAATGACCTAAATGTTAATCCAATGACACAAATGAACTTATTGGATGCACAAGATTGGTTAAAAACCCTAATTGGACAAGAATAAGCCTAGGGAGGACGAAAATGACCTAAATGTTCATCCAATGACACAAACACACCTATTGGATGCACAAGATTGTTTAGAAACCCTAATTGGACAAGAATAAGACTAGGGAGGACGAAAATGACCTAAATGTTCATCCAATGACACAAACACGCCTATTGGATGCAAAAGATTGGTTAGAAACCCTAATTGGACAAGAATAAGCCTAGCGAGGATGAAAATGACCTAAATATTCATCCAATGACACAAATGAACTTATTGGATGCACAAGATTGCTTAAAACCCTAATTGGACAAGAATAAGACTAGGGAGGACGAAAATAACCTAAATGTTCATCCAATGACACAAACACACCTATTGGATGCACAAGATTGGTTAGAAACCCTAATTGGACAAGAATAAGCCTAGGAAGGACGAAAATGACCTAAATGTTAATCCAATGATACAAATGAACTTATTGGATGCACAAGATTGGTTAAAAACCCTAATTGGACAAGAATAAGCCTAGGGAGGACGAAAATGACCTAAATGTTCATCCAATGACACAAACACACCTATTGGATGCACAAGATTGGTTAAAAACCCTAATTGGACAAGAATAAGCATAGGGAGGACGGAAATGACCTAAATGTTCATCCAATGACACAAACACACCTATTGGATGCACAAGATTGGTAAGAAACCCTAATTGGACAAGAATAAGCCTTGGGAGGACGAAAATGACCTAAATGTTCATCCAATGACACAAATGAACTTATTGGATGCACAAGATTGGTTAAAAACCCTAATTGGACAAGAATAAGCCTAGGAAGGACGAAAATGACGTAAATGTTCATCCAATGACACAAACACACCAATTGGATGCACAAGATTGGTTAGAAACCCTAATTGGACAAGAATAAGCCTAGGAAGGACGAAAATGACCTAAATGTTAATCCAATGACACAAATGAACTTATTGGATGCACAAGATTGGTTAAAAACCCTAATTGGACAAGAATAAGCCTAGGGAGGACGAAAATAACCTAAATGTTCATCAAATGACACAAACACACCTATTGGATGCACAAGATTGGCTAGAAACCCTAATTGGTCAAGAATAAGCCTAGGGAGGACGAAAATGACCTAACTATTCATCCAATGACACAAATGAACTTATTGGATGCACAAGATTGGTTAAAAAACCCTAATTGGACAAGAATAAGCCTAGGGAGGACGAAAATGACCTAAATGTTAATCCAATGACACAAATGAACTTATTGGATGCACAAGATTGGTTAAAAACCCTAATTGGACAAGAATAAGCCTAGGGAGGACGAAAATAACCTAAATGTTCATCAAATGACTAAACACACCTATTGGATGCACAAGATTAGTTAGAAATCCTAATTGGACAAGAATAAGCCTAGGGAGGACGAAAATGACCTAAATGTTCACCCAATGACACAAATGAACTTATTGGATGCACAAGATTGGTTAAAAACCCTAATTGGACAAGAATAAGCCTAGGGAGGACGAAAATGACCTAAATGTTCATCCAATGACACAAACACACCTATTGGATGCACAAGATTGGTTAAACACCCTAATTGGACAAGAATAAGCATAGGGAGGACGAAAATGACCTAAATGTTCATCAAATGACACAAACACACCTATTGGATGCACCAGATTGGTTAGAATCCCTAATTGGAAAAGAATATGCCTTGGGAGGACGAAAATGACCTAAATGTTCATCCAATGACACAAATGAACTTATTGGATGCACAAGATTGGTTAAAAACCCTAATTGGACAAGAATAAGCCTAGGGAGGACGAAAATGACCTAAATGTTCATCCAATGACACAAACACACCTATTGGATGCACAAGATTGGTTAGAAACCCTAATTGGACAAGAATAAGCCTAGGAAGGATGAAAATGACCTAAATGTTAATCCAATGACACAAATGAACTTATTGGATGCACAAGATTGGTTAAAAACCGTAATTGGACAAGAATAAGCCTAGGGAGGACGAAAATGACCTAAATGTTCATCCAATGACACAAACACACCTATTGGATGCACAAGATTTGTTAGAAACCCTAATTGGACAAGAATAAGCCTAGGAAGGACGAAAATGACCTAAATGTTAATCCAATGACACAAATGAACTTATTGGATGCACAAGATTGGTTAAAAACTCTAATTGGACAAGAATAAGCCTAGGGAGGACGAAAATGACCTAAATGTTCATCCAATGACACAAATGAACTTATTGGATGCATAAGATTGGTTAAAAACCCTAATTGGACAAGAATAAGCTTAGGGTGGACGAAAATGACCTAAATGTTAATCCAATGACACAAATGAACTTATTGGATGCACAAGATTGGTTAAAAACCCTAATTGGACAAGAATAAGCCTAGGGAGGACGAAAATGACCTAAATGTTCATCCAATGACACAAACATACCTATTGGATGCCCAAGATTGGTTAAAAACCCTAATTGGACAAGAATAAGCATAGGGAGGACGAAAATGACCTAAATGTTCATCCAATGACACAAACACACCTATTGGATGCACAAGATTGGTTAGAAACCCTAATTGGACAAGAATAAGTCTAGGGAGGACGAAAATGACCTAAATATTCATCCAATGACACAAATGAACTTATTGGATGCACAAGATTGGTTAAAAACTCTAATTGGACAAGAATAAGCCTTGGGAGGACGAAAATGACCTAAATGTTAATCCAATGACACAAATGAACTTATTGGATGCAAAAGATTGCTTAAAACCCTAGTTGGACAAGAATAAGCCTAGGGAGGACGAAAATGACTTAAATGTTCATCCAATGACACAAACACACCTATTGGATGCACAAGATTGGTTAAAAACCCTAATTGCACAAGAATAAGCCTAGGGAGGAAGAAAATGACCTAAATGTTCATCCAATTACACAAATGAACTTATTGGATGCACAAGATTGGTTAAAAACCCTAATTGGACAAGAATAAGACTAGGGAGGACGAAAATGACCTAAATGTTCATCCAATGACACAAACACACCTATTGGATGCACAAGATTGGTTAGAAACCCTAATTGGACAAGAATAAGCCTAGGGAGGACGAAAATGACCTAAATGATAATCCAATGACACAAATGAACTTATTGGATGCACAAGATTGGTTAAAAACCCTAATTGGACAAGAATAAGCCTAGGGAGGACGAAAATAACCTAAATGTTCATCAAATGACTAAACACACCTATTGGATGCACAAGATTGGTTAGAAACCCTAAATGGACAAGAATAAGCCTAGGGAGGACGAAAATGACCTAAATGTTCACCCAATGACACAAATGAACTTATTGGATGCACAAGTGATAAGGATCTCAAGAGCATGAAGATGATTCATATTTTAATAAATTAGCATAAACTTTATTTATTTTAATTTGGTTTGTATTAATTCTTAGTTTGCTTTGATTTGGAATTGTAATAGTTTTATTATTGATTTAGTTTTTGTTATGTGTAAGTGAAGATACTTTACTTCCTTACATTAAGTTTATGTTAAAAAAAGAAATAAGATGTAAGACCCATATGGGCCCTAGAGAATGGTGTCACTTATGACCCGTTTAGGTTTAGAGATAGACTTAGTATAAATAAGGATTTGTAACCTCATGGAGGGCAGATTTTGAATATTAATTTTTGTGAGGCTTTGCTCTCTAGAGTTCTTGAAAGAAATCATTTTGAACTTATCAAGGTTGTTAATCCTTGTGGCGTTCTTTTTGGCTTATCAATCCCTAGATTGTGGCGCCAATCTGTTCTTGATTCGTTTGTTGAATAATAATATTGAGTTTCCTTTACATTAAACTCTAATACTCCAATTCTTCCAATTTTCGTGATCAGTAACCTGCGTTCATATCTCGAGTTCTATATATTGTTTTTCGGTGATTCTAAAGCCTAACTTGCGTTTCAGAACGTCATCTTTCACCTCGTTTTGGAATCGGCCGAATCGGAGTTTTGCAGCGCCGTTTATCGCATTCTGCAGCTTTACGGGATTTTCACTCAAATTTGTAAGTTTCCAACCTAGAACGATCCTTAAAGTAAACCATGACTAGTAAGATCATATCAACAAGATTGGTTAAAAACCCTAATTGGACAAGAATAAGCCTAGGGAGGACGAAAATGACCTAAATGTTCATCCAATGACACAAACACACCTATTGGATGCTCAAGATTGGTTAAAAACCCTAATTGGACAAGAATAAGCCTAGGGAGGACGAAAATGACCTAAATGTTCATCCAATGACACAAATGAACTTATTGGATGCACAAGATTGGTTAAAAACCCTAATTGGACAAGAATAAGCCTAGGGAGGACGAAAATGACCTAAATGTTCATCCAATGACACAAACACACCTATTGGATGCACAAGATTGGTTAGAAACCCTAATTGGACAAGAATAAGCCTTGGGAGGACGAAAATGACCTAAATGTTCATCCAATGACAGAAATGAACTTATTGGATGCACAAGATTGGTTAAAAACCCTAATTGAACAAGAATAAGCCTAGGGAGGACGAAAATGACCTAAATGTTCATCCAATGACACAAACACACCTATTGGATGCCCAAGATTGGTTAGAAACCGTCATTGGACAAGAATAAGCCAAGGGAGGACGAAAATGACCTAAATGTTAATCCAATGACACAAATGAACTTATTGGATGCACAAGATTGGTTAAAAACCATAATTGGACAAGAATAAGCCTAGGGAGGACGAAAATAACCTAAATGTTCATCCAATGACACAAATGAACTTATTGGATGCACAAGATTGGTTAAAAACCCTAATTGGACAAGAATAAGCTTAGGGAGGACGAAAATGACCTAAATGTTCATCCAATGACACAAATGAACTTATTGGATGCACAAGATTGGTTAAAAACCCTAATTGGACAAGAATAAGCCTAGGGAGGACGAAAATGACCTAAATGTTCATCCAATGACACAAACACACCTATTGGATGCCCAAGATTTGTTAGAAACCGTCATTGGACAAGAATAAGCCAAGGGAGGACGAAAATGACCTAAATGTTAATCAAATGACACAAATGAACTTATTGGATGCACAAGATTGGTTAAAAACCATAATTGGACAAGAATAAGCCTAGGGAGGACGAAAATAACCTAAATGTTCATCCAATGACACAAATGAACTTATTGGATGCACAAGATTGGTTAAAAACCCTAATTGGACAAGAATAAGCCTAGGGAGGACGAAAATGACCTAAATGTTAATCCAATGACACAAACACACCTATTGGATGCACAAGATTGGTTAGAAACCCTAATTGGACAAGAATAAGCCTAGGAAGGATGAAAATGACCTAAATGTTAATGCAATGACACAAATGAACTTATTGGATGCACAAGATTGGTTAAAAACCCTAATTGGACAAGAATAAGCCTGAGGAGGACGAAAATGACCTAAATGTTCATCCAATGACACAAACACACCTATTGAATGCACAAGATTGGTTAGAAACCCTAATTGGACTAGAATAAGCCTAGGGTGGACGAAAATGACCTAATTGTTCATCCAATGACACAAATGAACTTATTGGATGCACATGATTGGTTGAAAACCCTAATTGGACAAGAATAAGCATAGGGTGGACGAAAATGACCTAAATGTTAATCCAATGACACAAATGAACTTATTGGCTGCACAAGATTGCTTAAAACCCTAGTTGGACAAGAATAAGCCTAGGGAGGACGAAAATGACCTAATTGTTCATCCAATGACACAAATGAACTTATTGGATGCACAAGATTGGTTAAAAACTCTAATTGGACAAGAATAAGCCTAGGGAGGACGAAAATGACCTAAATGTTCA
This sequence comes from Cicer pinnatifidum, assembly GCA_037974775.1. Taxonomy (NCBI): domain Eukaryota; kingdom Viridiplantae; phylum Streptophyta; class Magnoliopsida; order Fabales; family Fabaceae; genus Cicer; species Cicer pinnatifidum. The sequence goes on from JBBPBR010000410.1 coordinate 186,010, forward strand.
TCCAATGACACAAATGAACTTATTGGATGCATAAGATTGGTTAAAAACCCTAATTGGACAAGAATATGCCTAGGGTGGACGAAAATGACCTAAATGTTCATCCAATGACACAAACACACCTATTGGATGCACAAGATTGGTTAGAAACCCTAATTGGACTAGAATAAGCCTAGGGTGGACGAAAATGACCTAATTGTTCATCCAATGACACAAATGAACTTATTGGATGCACATGATTGGTTGAAAACCCTAATTGGACAAGAATAAGCATAGGGTGGACGAAAATGACCTAAATGTTAATCCAATGACACAAATGAACTTATTGGTTGCACAAGATTGCTTAAAACCCTAGTTGGACAAGAATAAGCCTAGGGAGGACGAAAATGACCTAATTGTTCATCCAATGACACAAATGAACTTATTGGATGCACAAGATTGGTTAAAAACCCTAATTGGACAAGAATAAGCCTAGGGAGGACGAAAATGACCTAAATGTTCATCCAACGACAAAAACACACCTATTGGATGCACAAGATTGGTTAAAAACCCTAATTGCACAAGAATAAGCCTAGGGAGGACGAAAATGACCTAAATGTTCATCCAATGACACAAATGAACTTATTGGATGCACAAGATTGCTTAAAACCCTAATTGGACCAGAATAAGACTAGGGAGGACGAAAATGACCTAAATGTTCATCCAATGACACAAACACACCTATTGGATGCACAAGATTGGTTAGAGACCCTAATTGGACAAGAATAAGCCTAGGGAGGATGAAAATGACCTAAATATTCATCCAATGACACAAATGAACTTATTGAATGCACAAGATTGCTTAAAACCCTAATTGGACAAGAATAAGACTAGGGAGGACGAAAATGACCTAAATGTTCATCCAACGACACAAACACACCAATTGGATGCACAAGATTTGTTAGAAACCCTATTTGGACAAGAATAAGCCTAGGGAGGACGAAAATGACCTAAATGTTAATCCAATGACACAAATGAACTTATTGGATGCACAAGATTTGTTAAAAACCCTAATTGGACAAGAATAAGCCTAGGGAGGACGAAAATAACCTAAATGTTCATCCAATGACACAAATGAACTTATTGGATGCACAAGATTGGTTAAAAACCCAAATTGGACAAGAATAAGCCTAGGGAGGACGAAAATGACCTAAATGTTCATCCAATGACACAAACACACCTATTGGATGCACAAGATTGGTTAGAAACCCTAATTGGACAAGAATAAGCCTAGGAAGGATGAAAATGACCTAAATGTTAATCCAATGACACAAATGAACTTATTGGATGCACAAGATTGGTTAAAAACCCAAGTTGGACAAAAATAAGCCTAGTGAGGACGAAAATGACCTAAATGTTCATCCAATGACACAAACACACCTATTGGATGCACAAGATTGGTTAAAAACCCTAATTGCACAAGAATAAGCCTAGGGAGGACGAAAATGACCTAAATGTTCATCCAATGACACAAATGAACTTATTGGATGCACAAGATTGGTTAAAAACCCTAATTGGACAAGAATAAGCCTAGGGAGGACGAAAATGACCTAAATGTTCATCCAATGACACAAACACACCTATTTGATGCACAAGATTGGTTAGAAACCGTAATTGGACAAGAATAAGCCTAGGAAGGACGAAAATGACCTAAATGTTAATCCAATGACACAAATGAACTTATTGGATGCACAAGATTGGTAAAAAACCCTAATTGGACAAGAATAAGCCGAGGGAGGACGAAAATGACCTAAATGTTCATCCAATGACACAAACACACCTATTGGATGCACAAGATTGGTTAAAAACCCTAATTGGACAAGAATAAGCCTAGGGAGGACGAAAATGACCTAAATGTTCATCCAATGACACAAATGAACTTATTGGATGCACAAGATTGGTTAAAAACCCTAATTGGACAAGAATAAGCCTAGGGAGGACGAAAATGACCTAAATGTTCATCCAATGACACAAACACACCTATTGGATGCACAAGATTGGTTAAAAACACTAATTGGGCAAGAATAAGCCTAGGGAGGACGAAAATGACCTAAATGTTCATCCAATGACACAAATGAACTTATTGGATGCACAAGATTGGTTAAAAACCCTAATTGGACAAGAATAAGCCTAGGGAGGACGAAAATGACCTAAATGTTAATCCAATGACACAAACACACCTATTGGATGCCCGATATTGGTTAGAAACCATAATTGGACAAGAATAAGCCTAGTGAGGATGAAAATGACCTAAATGTTAATCCAATAACACAAATGAACTTATTGGATGCACAAGATTGGTTAAAAATCCTAATTGGACAAGAATAAGCCTAGGGAGGACGAAAATGACCTAAATGTTCATCCAATGACACAAACACACCTATTGGATGCACAAGATTGGTTAGAAACCCTAATTGGACAAGAATAAGCCTTGGGAGGAAGAAAATGACCTAAATGTTAATCCAATGACACAAGTGAACTTATTGGATGCACAAGATTGGTTAAAAACCATAATTGGACAAGAACAAGCCTAGGGAGGACGAAAATGACCTAAATGTTCATCCAATGACACACACACCTATTGGATGCACAAGATTAGTTAGAAACCCAAATTGGACAAGAATAAGCCTAGGGAGGACGAAAATGACCTAAATGTTCATCCAATGACACAAACACACCTATTGGATGCACAAGATTGGTTAAAAACCCTAATTGGACAAGAATAAGCCTAGGGAGGACGAAAATGACCTAAATGTTCATCCAATGACACAAACACACCTATTGGATGCACAAGATTGGTTAAAAACCCTAATTGGATAAGAATAAGCCTAGGGAAGATGAAAATGACCTAAATGTTCATCCAATGACACAATTGAACTTATTGGATGCACAAGATTGGTTAAAAACCCTAATGGGACAAGAATAAGCCTAGGGAGGACGAAAATGACCTAAATGTTCATCCAATGTCACAAACACACCTATTGGTTGCACAAGATTGGTTAGAAACCCTAATTGGACAAGAATAAGCCTAGGGAGGACGAAAATGACCTAAATGTTAATCCAATGACACAAATGAACTTATTGGATGCACAAGATTGGTTAAAAACCGTAATTGGACAAGAATAAGCCTAAATAGGACGAAAATGATCTAAATGTTCATCCAATGACACAGTTGAACTTATTGGATGCACAAGATTGGTTAAAAACCCTAATTGGACAAGAATAAGCCTAGGGAGGACGAAAATGACCTAAATGTTAATCCAATGACACAAATGAACTTATTGGATGCACAAGATTGGTTAAAAACCCTAATTGGACAAGAATAAGCCTAGGGAGGACGAAAATGACCTAAATGTTCATCCAATGACACAAACACACCTATTGGATGCACAAGATTGGTTAGAAACCCTAATTGGACACGAATAAGCCTAGGGAGGACGAAAATGACCTAAATGTTAATCCAATGACACAAGTGAACTTATTGGATGCACAAGATTGGTTAAAAACCCTTATTGGACAAGAATAAGCCTAGGGAGGACGAAAATGACCTAAATGTTCATCCAATGACACAAACACACCTATTGGATGCACAAGATTGGTTAAAAACCCTAATTGGACAAGAATAAGCCTAGGGAGGACGAAAATGACCTAAATGTTCATCCAATGACACAAATGAACTTATTGGATGCACAAGATTGGTTAAAAACCCTAATTGGACAAGAATAAGCCTAGGGAGGACGAAAATGACCTAAATGTTCATCCAATGAAACATACACACCTATTGGATGCACAAAATTGGTTAAAAACCCTAATTGGACAAGAATAAGCCTAGGGAGGACGAAAATGACCTAAATGTTAATCCAATGACACAAATGAACTTATTGGATGCACAAGATTGGTTAAAAACCCTAATTGGACAAGAATAAGCCTAGGGAGGACGAAAATGACCTAAATGTTCATCCAATGACACAAACACACATATTGGATACACAAGATTGTTTAGAAACCCTAATTGGACAAGAATAAGCCTAGGGAGGACGAAAATGACCTAAATGTTCATCCAATGACACAAACACACCTATTGGATGCACAAGATTGGTTAAAAACCCTAATTGGACAAGAATAAGCCTAGGGAGGACGAAAATGACCTAAATGTTCATCCAATGACACAAACACACCTATTGGATGCACAAGATTGGTTAAAAACCCTAATTGGACAAGAATAAGCCTAGGGAGGACGAAAATGACCTAAAAGTTCATCCACTGACACAAACACACCTATTGGATGCAAAAGATTGGTTAGAAACCCTAATTGGACAAGAATAAGCCTAGGGAGGACGAAAATGACATTAATGTTCATCCAATGACACAAATGAACTTATTGGATGCACAAGATTGGTTAAAAACCCTAATTGGACAAGAATAAGCCTAGGGAGGACGAAAATGACCTAAATGTTCATCCAATGACACAAACACACCTATTGGATGCACAAGATTGGTTAAAAACCCTAATTGGACAAGAATAAGCCTAGGGAGGACGAAAATGACCTACATGTTCATCCAATGACACAAACACACCTATTGGATGCACAAGATTGGTTAAAAACCCTAATTGGACAAGAATAAGCCTAGGGAGGACGAAAATGACCTAAATGTTCATCCAATGACACAAATGAACTTATTGGATGCATAAGATTGGTTAAAAACCCTAATTGGACATGAATAAGCTTAGGGTGGACAAAATGACCTAATTGTTCATCCAATGACACAAATGAACTTATTGGATGCACAAGATTGGTTAAAAACCCTAATTGGACAAGAATAAGCCTAGGGAGGACGAAAATGACCTAAATGTTCATCCAATGACACAAACACACCTTTTGGATGCACAAGATTGCTTAAAAGCCCTAATTGGACAAGAATTAGCCTAGGGAGGACGAAAATGACCTAAATGTTCATCCAATGACACAAATGAACTTATTGGATGCACAAGATTGGTTAAAAACCCTAATTGGACAAGAATAAGCCTAGGGAGGACGAAAATGACCTAAATGTTCATCCAATGACACAAATGAACTTATTGGATGAATAAGATTGGTTAAAAACCCTAATTGGACAAGAATAAGCCTAGGGAGGACGAAAATGACCTAAATGATCATCCAATGACACAAATGAACTTATTGGATGCACAAGATTGGTTAAAAACCCTAATTGGACAAGAATAAGCCTAGGGAGGATGAAAATGACCTAAATGTTCATCCAATGACACAAATGAACTTATTGGATGCACAAGATTGGTTGAAAACCCTAATTGGACAAGAATAAGCCTAGGGAGGACGAAAATGACCTAAATGTTCATCCAATGACACAAATGAACTTATTGGATGCACAAGATTGGTTAAAACCCTAATTGGAGAAGAATAAGCCTAGGGAGGACGAAAATGACCTAAATGTTCATCCAATGACACAAATGAACTTATTGGATGCACAAGAATGGTTAAAAACCCTAATTGGACAAGAATAAGCCTAGGGAGGAGGAAAATGACCTAAATGTTCGTCCAATGACACAAACACACCTATTGGATGCACAAGATTGCATAAAAACCCTAATTGGACAAGAATAAGCCTAGGGAGGACGAAAATGACCTAAATGTTCATCCAATGACACAAATGAACTTATTAGATGCACAAGATTGGTTAAAAACCCTAATAGGACAAGAATAAGCCTAGGGAGGACGAAAATGACCTAAATGTTCATCCAATGACACAAATGAACTTATTGGATGCACAAGATTGGTTAAAAACCCTAATTGGACAAGAATAAGCCTAGGGAGGACGAAAATGACCTAAATGTTAATCAAATGACACAAATGAACTTATTGGATGCAAAAGATTGCTTAAAACCCTAGTTGGACAAGAATAAGCCTAGGGAGGACGAAAATGACCTAAATGTTCATCCAATGACACAAATGAACTTATTGGATGCACAAGATTGGTTAAAAACCCTAATTGGACAAGAATAAGCCTAGGGAGGACGAAAATGACCTAAATGTTAATCTAATGACACAAACACACCTATTGGATGCACAAGATTGGTTAGAAACCCTAATTGGACAAGAATAAGCCTAGGGAGGACGAAAATGACCTAAATGTTCATCCAATGACACAAACACACCTATTGGATGCACAAGATTGGTTAAAAACCCTAATTGGACAAGAATAAGCCTAGGGAGGACGAAAATGACCTAAATGTTCATCCAATGACACAAATGAACTTATTGGATGCACAAGATTGGTTAAAAACCCTAATTGGACAAGAATAAGCCTAGGGAGGACGAAAATGACCTAAATGTTCGTTCAATGACACAAACACACCAATTGGATGCCCAAGATTGCATAAAAACCCTAATTGGACAAGAATAAGCCTAGGGAGGACGAAAATGACCTAAATGTTCGTCCAATGACACAAGCACACCTATTGGATCCACAAGATTGCATAAAAACCCTAATTGGAACAGAATAAGCCTAGGGAGGACGAAAATGACCTAAATGTTCATCCAATGACACAAATGAACTTATTGGATGCACAAGATTGGTTAAAAACCCTAATAGGACAAGAATAAGCCTAGGGAGGACGAAAATGACCTAAATGTTCATCCAATGACACAAATGAACTTATTGGATGCACAAGATTGGTTAAAAACCCTAATTGGACAAGAATAAGCCTAGGGAGAACGAAAATGACCTAAATGTTCATCCAATGACACAAATGAACTTATTGGATGCACAAGATTGGTTGAAAACCCTAATTGGACAAGACTAAGCCTAGGGAGGACGAAAATGACCTAAATGTTCATCCAATGACACAAATGAACTTATTGGATGCACAAGATTGGTTAAAAACCCTAATTGGACAAGAATAAGCCTAGGGAGGACGAAAATGACCTAAATGTTCATCCAATGACACAAATGAACTTATTGGATGCACAAGATTGGTTAAAAACCCTAATTGGACAAGAATAAGCCTAGGGAGGACGAAAATGACCTAAATGTTCATCCAATGACACAAATACACCTATTGGATGCACAAGATTGGTTAAAAACCCTAATTGGACAAGAATAAGCCAAGGGACGACGAAAATGACCTAAATGTTCATCCAATGACACAAATGAACTTATTGGATGCACAAGATTGCTTAAAAACCCTAATTGGACAAGAATAAGCCTAGGGAGGACGAAAATGACCTAAATGTTCATCCAATGACATAAATACACCTATTGGATGCACAAGATTGGTAAGAAACCCTAATTGGACAAGAATAAGCCTAGGGAGGACGAAAATAACCTAAATGTTCATCCAATGAAACAAATGAACTTATTGGATGCACAAGATTGCTTAAAAACCCTAAGTGGACAAGAATAAGCCTAGGGAGGACGAAAATGACCTAAATGTTCATCCAATGACACAAATACACCTATTGGATGCACAAGATTGGTAAGAAACCCTAATTGGACAAGAATAAGCCTAGGGAGAACGAAAATGACCTAAATGTTCATCCAATGACACAAACACACCTATTGGATGCACAAGATTGGTTAAAAACCCTAATTGGACAAGAATAAGCCTAGGGAGGACGAAAATGACCTAAATGTTCATCCAATGACACAAACACACCTATTGGATGCACAAGATTGGTTAAAAACCCTAACTGGACAAGAATAAGCATAGGGAGGACGAAAATGACTTAAATCTTAATCCAATGACACAAATGAACTTATTGGATGCACAAGATTGCTTAAAACCCTAATTGGATAAGAATAAGCCTTGGGAGGACGAAAATGACCTAAATGTTCATCGAATGACACAAACACACCTATTGGATGCACAAGATTGGCATAAAACCCTAATTGGACAAGAATAAGACTAGGGAGGACGAAAATGACCTAAATGTTCATCCAATGACACAAACACACCTATTGGATGCACAAGATTGGTTAAAAACCCTAATTGGACAAGAATAAGCCTAGGGAGGACGAAAATGACCTAAATGTTCATCCAATGACACAAATGAACTTATTGGATGCACAAGATTGCTTAAAAACCCTAATTGGACAAGAATAAGCCTAGGGAGGACGAAAATGACCTAAATGTTCATCCAATGACACAAATGAACTTATTGGATGCACAAGATTGCTTAAAACCCTAATTGGACCAGAATAAGACTAGGGAGGACGAAAATGACCTAAATGTTCATCCAATGACACAAACACACCTATTGGATGCACAAGATTGGTTAGAGACCCTAATTGGACAAGAATAAGCCTAGGGAGGATGAAAATGACCTAAATATTCATCCAATGACACAAATGAACTTATTGAATGCACAAGATTGCTTAAAACCCTAATTGGACAAGAATAAGACTAGGGAGGACGAAAATGACCTAAATGTTCATCCAACGACACAGACACACCAATTGGATGCACAAGATTTGTTAGAAACCCTATTTGGACAAGAATAAGCCTAGGGAGGACGAAAATGACCTAAATGTTAATCCAATGACACAAATGAACTTATTGGATGCACAAGATTTGTTAAAAACCCTAATTGGACAAGAATAAGCCTAGGGAGGACGAAAATAACCTAAATGTTCATCAAATGACTAAACACACCTATTGGATGCACAAGATTGGTTAGAAACCCTAATTGGACAAGAATAAGCCTAGGGAGGACGAAAATGACCTAAGTATTCATCCAATGACACAAATGAACTTATTGGATGCAAAAGATTGGTTAAAAAACCCTAATTGGACAAGAATAAGCCTAGGGAGGACGAAAATGACCTAAATGTTCATCCAATGACACAAACACACCTATTGGATGCACAAGATTGGTTAGAAACCCTAATTGGACTAGAATAAGCCTAGGGAGGACGAAAATGACCTAAATGTTCATCCAATGACACAAACACACCTATTGGATGCACAAGATTGGTTAAAAACCCTAATTGGACAAGAATAAGCCTAGGGAGGACGAAAATGACCTAAATGTTCATCCAATGACACAAATGAACTTATTGGATGCACAAGATTGGTTAAAAACCTTAATGGGACAAGTATAAGCCTAGGAAGGACGAAAATGACCTAAATGTTAATCCAATGACACAAATGAACTTATTGGATGCACAAGATTGGTTAAAAACCCTAATTGGACAAGAATAAGCCTAGGGAGGACGAAAATGACCTAAATGTTCATCCAATTACACAAACACACCTATTGGATGCACAAGATTGGTTAGAAACCCTAATTTGACAAGAATAAGACTAGGGAGGACGAAAATGACCTAAATATTCATCCAATGACACAAATGAACTTATTGGATGCACAAGATTGCTTAAAACCCTAGTTGGACAAGAATAAGCCTAGGGAGGACGAAAATGACCTAAATGTTCATCCAATAACACAAACACACCAATTGGATGCACAAGATTTGTTAGAAACCCTAATTGGACAAGAATAAGCCTAGGGAGGACGAAAATGACCTAAATGTTAATCCAATGACACAAATGAACTTATTGGATGCACAAGATTGGTTAGAAACCATAATTGGACAAGAATAAGCCTAGGGAGGACGAAAATGACCTAAATGTTCATCCAATGACACAAACACACCTATTGCATGCACAAGATTGGTTAAAAACTCTAATTGCACAAGAATAAGACTAGGGAGGACGAAAATGACCTAAATGTTAATCCAATGACACAAACACACCTATTGGATGCACAAAATTGGTTAAAAACCCTCATTGCACAAGAATAAGTCTAGGGAGGACGAAAATGACCTAAATGATAATCCAATGACACAAACACACCTATTGGATGCACAAGACTGGTTAAAAACCCTAATTGGACAAGAATAAGCCTAGGGAGGACGAAAATGACCTAAATGTTAATCCAATGAAACAAATGAACTTATTGGATGCACAAGATTGGTTAAAAACCCTAATTGGACAAGAATAAGCCTAGGGAGGACGAAAATGACCTAAATGTTCATCCAATGACACAAACAAACCTATTGGATGCACAAGATTGGTTAAAAACCCTAATTGGACAAGAATAAGACTAGGGAGGACGAAAATGACCTAAATGTTCATCCAATGACACAAGCACACCTATTGGATGCACAAGATTGGTTAGAAACCCTAATTGGACAAGAATAAGCCTAGGGAGGACGAAAATGACCTAAATGTTAATCCAATGACACAAATGAACTTATTGGATGCACAAGATTGGTTAGAAACCATAATTGGACAAGAATAAGCCTAGGGAGGACGAAAATAACCTAAATGTTCATCCAATGACATAAATGAACTTATTGGATGCACAAGATTGGTTAAAAACCCAAATTGGACAAGAATAAGCCTAGGGAGGACGAAAATGACCTAAATGTTCATCCAATGACACAAACACACCTATTGGATGCACAAGATTGGTTAGAAACCCTAATTGGACAAGAATAAGCCTAGGAAGGATGAAAATGACCTAAATGTTAATCCAATGACACAAATGAACTTATTGGATGAACAAGATTGGTTAAAAACCCTAATTGGACAAGAATAAGCCTAGGGAGGACGAAAATGACCTAAATGTTCATCCAATGACACAAACACACCTATTGGATGCACAAGATTGGTTAAAAACCCTAATTGGACAAGAATAAGCCTAGGGAGGACGAAAATGACCTAAATGTTCATCCAACGACACAAACACACCTATTGGATGCACAAGATTTGTTAAAAACCCTAATTGCACAAGAATAAGCCTAGGGAGGACGAAAATGACCTAAATGTTCATCCAATGACACAAATGAACTTATTGGATGCGCAAGATTGCTTAAAACCTTAATTGGACAAGAATAAGACTAGGGAGGACGAAAATGACCTAACTGTTCATCCAATGACACAAACACACCTATTGGATGCACAAGATTGGTTAGAAACCCTAATTGGACAAGAATAAGCCTAGGGAGGATGAAAATGACCTAAATATTCATCCAATGACACAAATGAACTTATTGAATGCACAAGATTGCTTAAAACCCTAATTGGACAAGAATAAGACTAGGGAGGACGAAAATGACCTAAATGTTCATCCAACGACACAAACACACCAATTGGATGCACAAGATTTGTTAGAAACCCTAATTGGACAAGAATAAGCCTTGGGAGGACGAAAATGACCTAAATGTTAATCCAATGACACAAATGAACTTATTGGATGCACAAGATTGGTTAAAAACCCTAATTGGACAAGAATAAGCCTAGGGAGGACGAAAATAACCTAAATGTTCATCCAATGACACAAATGAACTTATTGGATGCACAAGATTGGTTAAAAACCCAAATTGGACAAGAATAAGCCTAGGGAGGACGAAAATGACCAAAATGTTCATCCAATGACACAAACACACCTATTGGATGCACAAGATTGGTTAGAAACCCTAATTGGACAAGAATAAGCCTAGGAAGGATGAAAATGACCTAAATGTTAATCCAATGACACAAATGAACTTATTGGATGCACAAGATTGGTTAAAAACCCAAATTGGACAAGAATAAGCCTAGGGAGGACGAAAATGACCTAAATGTTCATCCAATGACACAAACACACCTATTGGATGCACAAGATTGGTTAAAAACCCTAATTGGACAAGAATAAGCCTAGGGAGGACGAAAATGACCTAAATGTTCATCCAATGACACAAATGAACGTATTGGATGCATAAGATTGGTTAAAAACCCTAATTGGACAAGAATAAGCTTAGGGTGGACGAAAATGACCTAATTGTTCATCCAATGACACAAATGAACTTATTGGATGCACATGATTGGTTAAAAACCCTAATAGGACAAGAATAAGCCTAGGGAGGACGAAAATGACCTAAATGTTAATCCAATGACACAAATGAACTTATTGGATGCACAAGATTGGTTAAAAACCCTAATTGGACAAGAATAAGACTAGGGAGGACGAAAATGACCTAAATGCTAATCCAATGACACAACTCAACTAATTGGATGCACAAGATTGGTTAAAAACCCTAATTGGACAAGAATAAGCCTAGGGAGGACGAAAATGACCTAATTGATCATCCAATGACACAAACACACCTATTGGATGCACAAGATTGGTTAAAAACCCTAATTGGACAAGAATAAGCCTAGGGAGGACGAAAATGACCTAAATGTTAATCCAATGACACAACTCAACTTATTGGATGCACAAGATTGGTTAAAAACCATAATTGGACAATAATAAGCCTAGGGAGGACGAAAATGACCTAATTGATCATCCAATGACACAAACACACCAATTGGATGCACAACATTTGTTAAAAACCCTAATTGGACAAGAATATGCTTAGGGAGGACGAAAATGACCTAATTGATCATCCAATGACACAAACACACCTGTTGGATGCACAAGATTGGTTAAAAACCCTAATTGGACAAGAATATGCCTAGGGAGGACGAAAATGACCTAAATGTTAATCCAATGACACAAATGAACTTATTGGATGCATAAGATTGGTTAAAAACCCTAATTGGACAAGTATAAGCCTATGGAGGACGAAAATGACCTAATTGGACAAGAATAAGCCTAGGGAGGACGAATATGACCTAATTGATCATCCAATTTCACCAACACACCTATTGAATGCACAAGATTGGTTAAAAATCCTAATTGGACCAGAATATGCCTAGGGAGGACGAAAATGACCTAATTGATCATCCAATGACACAAACACACCTATTGGATGCACAAGATTGGTTAAAAACCCTAATTGGACAAGAATAAGCCTAGGGAGGACGAAAATGACCTAATTGATCATCCAATGACACAAACACACCTATTGGATGCACAAGATTGGTTAAAAACCCTAATTGGACAAGAATATGCCTAGGGAGGACGAAAATGACCTAAATGTTAATCCAATGACACAAATGAACTTATTGGATGCACAAGATTGGTTAAAAACCCTAATTGGACAAGAATAAGCCTTGGGAGGACGAAAATGACCTAATTGATCATCCAATGACACAAACACATATATTGGATGCACAAGATTGGTTAAAAACCCTAATTGGACAAGAATATGCCTAGGGAGGACGAAAATGACCTAAATGTTAATCCAATGACACAAATGAACTTATTGGATGCACAAGATTGGTTAAAAACCCTAATTGGACAAGAATAAGCCTTGGGAGGACGAAAATGACCTAATTGATCATCCAATGACACAAACACACATATTGGATGCACAAGATTGGTTAAAAACCGTAATTGGACAAGAATATGCCTAGGGTGGACGAAAATGACCTAAATGTTAATCCAATGACACAAATGAACTTATTGGATGCACAAGATTGGTTAAAAACCCTAATTGGACAAGAATAAGCCTTGGGAGGACGAAAATGACCTAATTGATCATCCAATGACACAAACACACCTATTGGATGCACAAGACTAGTTAAAAACCCTAATTGGACAAGAATATGCCTAGGAAGGACGAAAATGACCTAATTGATCATCCAATGACACAAACACACTTATTGGAAGCACAAGATTGGTAAAAAACCCTAATTGGACAAGAATAAGCCTAGGGAGGACGAAAATGACCTAATTGATCATCCAATGACACAAACACACCTATTGGATGCACAAGATTGGTTAAAAACCCTAATTGGACAAGAATAAGCCTAGGGAGGACGAAAATGACCTAAATGTTAATCCAATGACACAACTCAACTTATTGGATGCACAAGATTGGTTAAAAACCCTAATTGGACAAGAATAAGCCTAGGGAGGACGAAAATAACTTAACTGATCATCCAATGACACAAACACACCTATTGGATGCACAAGATTGGTTAAAAACCCTAATTGGACAAGAATATGCCTAGGGAGGATGAAAATGACCTAATTGATCATCCAATGACACAAATGAACTTATTGGATGCACAAGATTAGTTAAAAACCCTAATTGGACAAGAATAAGCCTAGGGAGGACGAAAATAACCTAATTGATCATCCAATGACACAAACTTACCTATTGGATGCACAAGATAGGTTATAAACCCTAATTGGACAAGAATATGCCTAGGGAGTACGAAAATGACCTAATTGATCATCCAATGACACAAATGAACTTATTGGATGCACAAGATTAGTTAAAAACCCTAATTGGACAAGAATAAGCCTAGGGAGGACGAAAATAACCTAATTGATCATCCAATGACACAAACACACCTATTGGATGCACAAGATTGGTCTAAAACTCTAATTGGACAAGAATATGCCTAGGGAGGACGAAAATGACCTAAATGTTAATCCAATGACACAACTCAACTTATTGGATGCACAAGATTGGTTAAAAACCCTGATTGGACAAGCATAAGCCTAGGGAGGACGAAAATGACCTAAATGTTAATCCAATGCACAACTCAACTTATTGGATGCACAAGACTGGTTAAAAACCCTAATTGGGCAAGAATAAACCTAGGGAGGACGAAAATGACCTAATTGATCCTCCAATGATAGAAACACACCTATTGGATGCACAAGATTGGTTAAAAACCCTAATTGGACAAGAATAAGCCTAGGGAGGACGAAAATGACCTAAATGTTAATCCAATGACACAACTCAACTTATTGGATGCACAAGATTGGTTAAAAACCCTAATTGGACAAGAATAAGCCTAGGGAGGACGAAAATGACCTAATTGATCATCCAATGACACAAACACACCTATTGGATACACAAGATTGGTTAAAAACCAAAATTGGACAAGAATATGCCTAGAGAGGACGAAAATGACCTAAATGTTAATCCAATGACACAAATGAACTTATTGGATGCACAAGATTGGTTAAAAACCATAATTGGACAAGAATAAGCATAGGGAGGAGGAAAATGACCTAAATGTTAATCCAATGAAACAACTCAACTTAGTGGATGCACAAGATTGGTTAAACACCCTAATTGGACAAGAATAAGCCCAGGGAGGAAGAAAATGACCTAATTGATCATCCAATGACACAAACACACCTATTGGATGCACAAGATTGGTTAAAAACCCTAATTGGACAAGAATATGCCTAGGGAGGACGGAAATGACCTAATTGATCATCCAATGACACAAACACACCTATTGGATGCACAAGATTGGTTTAAAACCATAATTGGACAATAATATGCCTAGGGAGGACGAAAATGACCTAAATATTAACTCAATGACACAAACAAACTTATTGGATGCACAAGATTGGTTAAAAACCCTAATTGGACAAGAATAAACCTAGGGAGGACGAAAATGACTTAATTGATCATCCAATGACACAAACACACCTATTGGATACACAAGATTGGTTAAAAACCCTAATTGGACAAGAATATGCCTAGGGAGGACGAAAATGACCTAAATGTTAATCCAATGACACAAATGAAATTATTGGATGCACAAGATTGGTTAAAAACCCTAATTGGACAAGAATAAGCCTAGGGAGGACGAAAATGACCTAAATGTTCATCCAATGACACAAACACACCTATTGGATGCACAAGATTGGTTAGAAACCCTTATTGGACAAGAATAAGCCTAGGGAGGACGAAAATGACCTAAATGTTAATCCAAAGACACAAATGAACTTATTGGATGCACAAGATTGGTTAAAAACCCTAATTGGACAAGAATAAGCCTAGGGAGGACGAAAATGACCTAAATGTTCATCCAATGACACAAACACACCTATTGGATGCACAAGATTGGTTAAAAACCGTAACTGGACAAGAATAAGCCTAGGGAGGACGAAAATGACTTAAATCTTATTCCAATGACACAAATGAACTTATTGGATGCACAAGATTGCTTAAAACCCTAATTGGACAAAATTAAGACTAGGGAGGACGAAAATGACCTAAATGTTCATCCAATGACACAAACACACCTATTGGATGCACAAGATTGGTTAAAAACCCTAATTGGACAAGAATAAGCCTAGGGAGGACGAAAATGACCTAAATGTTCATCCAATGACACAAACACACCTATTGGATGCACAAGATTGGTTAAAAACCCTAATTGGACAACAATAAGCCTAGGGAGGATGAAAATGACCTAAATGTTCATCTAATGACACAAACACACCTATTGGATGCACAAGATTGGTTAAAAACCCTAATTGCACAAAACTTAGCCTAGTGAGGACGAAAATAACCTAAATGTTCATCCAATGACACAAATGAACTTATTGGATGCACAAGATTGCTTAAAACCCTAATTGGACAAGAATAAGACTAGGGAGGACGAAAATGACCTAAATGTTCATCCAATGACACAAACACACCTATTGGATGCACATGATTGGTTAGAAACCCTAATTAGACAACAATAAGCCTAGGGAGGATGAAAATGACCTAAATGTTCATCTAATGACACAAACACACCTATTGGATCCACAAGATTGGTTAAAAACCCTAATTGCACAAAACTAAGCCTGGTGAGGACGAAAATAACCTAAATGTTCATCCAATGACACAAATGAACTTATTGGATGCACAAGATTGGTTAAAAACCCTAATTGGACAAGAATAAGCCTAGGGAGGACGAAAATGACCTAAATGTTCATCCAATGACACAAACACACCTATTGGATGCACAAGATTGGTTAAAAACCCTAATTGGACAAGAATAAGCCTAGGGTGGACGAAAATGACCTAAATGTTTATCCAATGACACAAATGAACTTATTGGATGCACAAGATTGGTTAGAAACCGTAATTGGACAAGAATAAGCCTAGGGAGGACGAAAATGACCTAAATGTTCATCCAATGACACAAACACACCTATTGGATGCACAAGATTGGTTAAAAACCATAATTGCACAAAACTAAGCCTAGTGAGGACGAAAATAACCTAAATGTTCATCCAATGACACAAATGAACTTATTGGATGCACAAGATTGGTTAAAAACCCTAATTGGACAAGAATAAGCCTAGGGAGGACGAAAATGACCTAAATGTTCATCCAATGACACAAACACACCTATTGGATGCACAAGATTGGTTAAAAACCCTAATTGGACAAGAATAAGCCTAGGGTGGACGAAAATGACCTAAATGTTTATCCAATGACACAAATGAACTTATTGGATGCACAAGATTGGTTAAAAACCCTAATTGGAAGCGAATAAGCCTAGGGAGGACGAAAATGACCTAAATGTTCATCCAATGACACAAACACACCTATTGGATGCACAAGATTGGTTAAAAACCCTAATTGGACAAGAATAAGCCTAGGGAGGACGAAAATGACCTAAATGTTCATCCAATGACACAAATACACCTATTGGATGCACAAGATTCGTTAGAAACCCTAATTGGACAAGAATAAGCCTAGGGAGGACGAAACTGACCTAAATGTTCATCCAATGACACAAACAGACCTATTGGATGCACAAGATTGGTTAAAAACCCTAATTGGACAAAAATAAGCCTAGGGTGGACGAAAATGACCTAAATGTTTATCCAATGACACAAATGAACTTATTGGATGCAAAAGATTGGTTAAAAACACTAATTGGAAGAGAATAAGCCTAGGGAGGACGAAAATGACCTAAATGTTCATCCAATGACACAAACACACCTATTGGATGCACAAGATTGGTTAAAAACCCTAATTGGACAAGAATAAGCCTAGGGAGGACGAAAATGACCTAAATGTTCATCCAATGACACAAACACACCTATTGGATGCACAAGATTGGTTAAAAACCCTAATTGGACAAGAATAAGCCTAGGGAGGACGAAAATGACCTAAATGTTCCTCCAATGACACAAATGAACTTATTGGATGCACAAGATTGCTTAAAAACCCTAATTGGAAAAGAATAAGCCTAGGGAGGACGAAAATGACCTAAATGTTCATCCAATGACACAACTGAACTTATTGGTTGCACAAGATTGCTTAAAACCCTAATTGGACAAGAATAAGACTAGGGAGGACGAAAATGACCTAAATGTTCATCCAATGACACAAACACACCTATTGGATGCACAAGATTGGTTAAAAACCCTAATTGGACAAGAATAAGCCTAGGGAGGACGAAAATGACCTAAATGTTCATCCAATGACACAAACACACCTATTGGATGCACAAGATTGGTTAAAAACCCTAATTGAACAAGAATAAGCCTAGGGAGGACGAAAATGAACTAAATGTTCATCCAATGACACAAATTAACTTATTGGATGCACAAGATTACTTAAAAACCCTAATTGGACAAGAATAAGTCTTGGGAGGACGAAAATGACCTAAATGTTCATCCAATGACACAAATGAACTTATTGGATGCACAAGATTGGTTAAAAACCCTAATTGGACAAGAATAAGCCTAGGGAGGACGAAAATGACCTAAATGTTCATCCAATGACACAAACACACCTATTGGATGCACAAGATTGGTTAAAAACCCTAATTGGACAAGAATAAGCCTAGGGAGGACGAAAATGACCTAAATGTTCATCCAATGACACAAATACACCTATTGGATGCAAAAGATTGGTTAGAAACCCTAATTGGCCAAGAATAAGCCTAGGGAGGACGAAAATGACCTAAATGTTCATCCAATGACACAAACACACCTATTGGATGCACAAGATTGGTTAAAAACCCTAATTGGACAAGAATAAGCCTAGGGAGGACGAAAATGACCTAAATGTTCATCCAATGACACAAATGAACTTATTAGATGCACAAGATTGGTTAAAAACCCTAATTGGACAAGAATAAGACTAGGGAGGACGAAAATGACCTAAATGTTCATCCAATGACACAAACACACCTATTGGATGCACAAGATTGGTTAGAAACCCTAATTGGACAAGAATAAGCCTAGGAAGGACGAAAATGACCTAAATGTTAATCCAATGACACAAATGAACTTATTGGATGCACAAGATTGGTTAAAAACCCTAATTGGACAAGAATAAGCCTAGGGAGGACGAAAATGACCTAAATGTTCATCCAATGACACAAACACACCTATTGGATGCACAAGATTGGTTAAAAACCCTAATTAGACAAGAATAAGCCTAGGGAGGACGAAAATGACCTAAATGTTCATCCAATGACACAAATGAACTTATTGGATGCACAAGATTGGTTAAAACTCCTAATTGGACAAGAATAAGCCTAGGGAGGACGAAAATAACCTAAATGTTCATCAAATGACTAAACACACCTATTGGATGCACAAGATTGGTTAGAAACCCTAATTGGACAAGAATAAGCCTGGGGAGGACGAAAATGACCTAAATGTTCACCCAATGACACAAATGAACTTATTGGATGCACAAGATTGGTTAAAAACCCTAATTGGACAAGAATAAGCCTAGGGAGGACGAAAATGACCTAAATGTTCATCCAATGACACAAACACACCTATTGGATGCACAAGATTGGTTAGAAACCCTAATTGGACAAGAATAAGCCTAGGAAGGACGAAAATGACCTAAATGTTAATCCAATGTCCCAAATGAACTTATTGGATGCACAAGATTGGTTAAAAACTCTAATTGGACAAGAATAAGCCTAGGGAGGACGAAAATGACCTAAATGTTCATCCAATGACACAAATGAACTTATTGGATGCATAAGATTGGTTAAAAACCCTAATTGGACAAGGATATGCCTAGGGTGGACGAAAATGACCTAATTGTTCATCCAATGACACAAATGAACTTATTGGATGCACATGATTGGTTAAAAACCCTAATTGGACAAGAATAAGCCTAGGGAGGACGAAAATGACCTAAATGTTAATCCAATGACACAAATGAACTTATTGGACGCACAAGATTGGTTAAAAACCCAAATTGGACAAGAATAAGCCTAGGGAGGACGAAAATGACCTAAATGTTCATCCAATGACTCAAACACACCTATTGGATGCATAAGATTGGTTAAAAACCCTAATTGGACTAGAATAAGCCTAGGGTGGATGAAAATGACCTAATTGTTCATCCAATGACACAAATGAACTTATTGGATGCACATGATTGGTTAAAAACCCTAATTGGACAAGAATAAGCATAGGGTGGATGAAAATGACCTAAATGTTAATCCAATGACACAAATGAACTTATTGGTTGCACAAGATTGCTTAAAACCCTAGTTGGACAAGAATAAGCCTAGGGAGGACGAAAATGACCTAAATGTTCATCCAATGACACAAACACACCTATTGCATGCACAAGATTGGTTAAAAACTCTAATTGCACAAGAATAAGACTAGGGAGGACGAAAATGACCTAAATGTTAATCCAATGACACAAACACACCTATTGGATGCACAAAATTGGTTAAAAACCCTCATTGCACAAGAATAAGTCTAGGGAGGACGAAAATGACCTAAATGATAATCCAATGACACAAACACACCTATTGGATGCACAAGACTGGTTAAAAACCCTAATTGGACAAGAATAAGCCTAGGGAGGACGAAAATGACCTAAATGTTAATCCAATGAAACAAATGAACTTATTGGATGCACAAGATTGGTTAAAAACCCTAATTGGACAAGAATAAGCCTAGGGAGGACGAAAATGACCTAAATGTTCATCCAATTACACAAACACACCTATTGGATGCACAAGATTGGTTAGAAACCCTAATTTGACAAGAATAAGACTAGGGAGGACGAAAATGACCTAAATATTCATCCAATGACACAAATGAACTTATTGGATGCACAAGATTGCTTAAAACCCTAGTTGGACAAGAATAAGCCTAGGGAGGACGAAAATGACCTAAATGTTCATCCAATGACACAAACACACCTATTGGATGCACAAGATTGGTTAAAAACCCTAATTGGACAAGAATAAGCCTAGGGAGGACGAAAATGACCTAAATGTTCATTCAATGACTCAAACACACCTATTGGATGCACACGATTGCTTAAAAACCCTAATTTGACAAGAATAAGCCTAGGGAGGACGAAAATGACCTAACTATTCATCCAACGACACAAATGAACTTATTGGATGCACAAGATTGGTTAGAAACCCTAATTGGACAAGAATAAGCCTAGGGAGGACGAAAATGACCTAAATGTTCATCCAATGACACAATTGAACTTATTGGATGCACAAGATTGGTTAAAAACCCTAAATGGACAAAAATAAGCCTAGGGAGGACGAAAATGACCTAAATGTTCATCCAATGTCACAAACACACCTATTGGATGCACAAGATTGGTTAGAAACCCTAATTGGACAAGAATAAGCTTAGGGAGGACGAAAATGACCTAAATGTTAATCCAATGACACAAATGAACTTATTGGATGCACAAGATTGGTTAAAAACCCTAATTGGACAAGAATAAGCCTAGGGAGGACGAAAATGACCTAAATGTTCATCCAATGACACAAACACACCAATTGGATGCACAAGATTGGTTAAAAACCCTAATTGCACAAGAATAAGCCTAGGGACGGCGAAAATGACCTAAATGTTCATCCAATGACACAAATGAACTTATTGGATGCACAAGATTGGTTAAAAACCCTAATTGGACAAGAATAAGACTAGGGAGGACGAAAATGACCTAAATGTTAATCCAATGACACAAACACACCTATTGGATGCACAAGATTGGCTAGAAACCCTAATTGCACAAGAATAAGCCTAGGGAGAGCGAAAATGACCTAAATGTTAATCCAATGACACAAATGAACTTATTGGATGCACAAGATTGGTTAACAACCCTAATTGGACAAGAATAAGACTAGGAAGGACGAAAATGACCTAAATGTTCATCCGATGACACAAACACACCTATTGGATGCACAAGATTGGTTAGAAACCCTAATTGAACAAGAATAAGCCTAGGAAGGACGAAAATGACCTAAATGTTAATCCAATGACACAAATGAACTTATTGGATGCACAAGATCGGTTAAAAACCCTAATTGGACAAGAATAAGCCTAGGGAGGACGAAAATGACCTAAATGTTAATCCAATGACACAAATGAACTTATTGGATGCACAAGATTGGTTAAAAACCCTAATTGGACAAGAATAAGCCTAGGGAGGACGAAAATGACCTAAATGTTCATCCAATGACACAAATGAACTTATTGGATGCATAAGATTGGTTAAAAACCCTAATTGGACAAGAATAAGCTTAGGGTGGACGAAAATGACCTAATTGTTCATCCAATGACACAAATGAACTTATTGGATGCACATGATTGGTTAAAAACCCTAATTGGACAAGAATAAGCCTAGGGAGGACGAAAATGACCTAAATGTTAATCCAATGACACAAATGAACTTATTGGATGCACAAGATTGCTTAAAACCCTAATTGGACAAGAATAAGACTAGGGAGGACGAAAATGTCCTAAATGTTCATCCAATGACACAAACACACCTATTGGATGCACAAGATTGGTTAGAAACCCTAATTGGACAAGAATAAGCCTAAGAAGGACGAAAATGACCTAAATGTTAATCCAATGACACAAGTGAACTTATTGGATGCACAAGATTGGTTAAAAACCCTAATTGGACAAGAATAAGCCTAGGGAGGACGAAAATGACCTAAATGTTCATCCAATGACACAAACACACCTATTGGATGCACAAGATTGGTTAGAAACCCTAATTGGACAAGAATAAGCCTAGGAAGGACGAAAATGACCTAAATGTTCATCCAATGACACAAATGAACTTATTGGACGCATAAGATTGCTTAAAACCCTATTGGACAAGAATAAGACTAGGGAGGACGAAAATGACCTAAATGTTCATCCAATGACACAAACACACCTATTGGATGCACAAGATTGGTTAGAAACCCTAATTGGACAAGAATAAGCCTAGGGAGGACGAAAATAACCTAAATGTTCATCCAATGACACAAATGAACTTATTGGATGCACAAGATTGGTTAAAAACACTAATTGGACAAGAATAAGCCTAGGGAGGACGAAAATGACCTAAATGTTCATCCAATGACACAAACACACCTAATTGATGCACAAGATTGGTTAGAAACCCTAATTGGACAAGAATAAGCCTAGGAAGGACGAAAATGACCTAAATGTTAATCCAATGACACAAACGAACTTATTGGACGCACAAGATTGGTTAAAAACCCTAATTGGACAAGAATAAGCCGAGGGAGGACGAAAACGACCTAAATGTTCATCCAATGACACAAACACACCTATTGGATGCACAAGATTGGTTAAAAACCCTAATTGGACAAGAATAAGCCTAGGGAGGACGAAAATGACCTAAATGTTCATCCAATGACACAAATGAACTTATTGGATGCACAAGATTGGCTAAAAACCCTAATTGGACAAGAATAAGCCTAGGGAGGCAAAAATGACCTAAATGTTCATCAAATGACTAAACACACCTATTGGATGCACAAGATTGGTTAGAAACCCTAATTGGACACGAATAAGCCTAGGGAGGACGAAAATGACCTAAATGTTCACCCAATGACACAAATGAACTTATTGGATGCACAAGATTGGTTAAAAACCCTAATTGGACAAGAATAAGCCTAGGGAGGACGAAAATGACCTAAATGTTCATCCAATGACACAAACACACCTATTGGATGCACAAGATTGGTTAAAAACCCTAATTGGACAAGAATAAGCCTAGGGAGGACGAAAATGACCTAAATGTTCATCCAATGACACAAATGAACATATTGGATACAAAAGATTGGTTAAAAACCCTAATTGGACAAGAATAAGCCTAGGGAGGACAAAAATGACCTAAATGTTCATCAAATAACTAAACACACCTATTGGATGCACAAGATTGGTTAGAAACCCTAATTGGACAAGAATAAGCCTAGGGAGGACGAAAATGACCTAAATGTTCACCCAATGACACAAATGAACTTATTGGATGCACAAGATTGGTTAAAAACCCTAATTGGACAAGAATAAGCCTAGGGAGGACGAAAATGACCTAAATGTTCATCAAATGACTAAACACACCTATTGGATGCGCAAGATTGGTTAGAAACCCTAATTGGACAAGAATAAGCCTAGGGAGGACGAAAATGACCTAAATGTTCATCCAATGACACAAACACACCTATTGGATGCACAAGATTGGTTAAAAATCCTAATTGGATAAGAATAAGCATAGGGAGGACGAAAATGACCTAAATGTTCATCCAATGACACAAACACACCTATTGGATGCACAAGATAGGTTAGAAACCCTAATTGGACAAGAATAAGCCTAGGGAGGACGAAAATGACCTAAATGTTCACCCAATGACACAAATGAACTTATTGGATGCACAAGATTGGTTAAAAACCCTAATTGGACAAGAATAAGCCTAGGGAGGACGAAAATGACCTAAATGTTCATCCAATGACACAAACACACCTATTGGATGCCCAAGATTGGTTAAAAACCCTAATTGGACAAGAATAAGCATAGGGAGGACGAAAATGACCTAAATGTTCATCCAATGACACAAACACACCTATTGGATGCACAAGATTGGTTAGAAACGCTAATTGGACAAGAATAAGCCTAGGGAGGACGAAAATGACCTAAATGTTCATCCAATGACACAAATGAACTTATTGGATGCACAAGATTGGTTAGAAACCCTAATTGGACAAGAATAAGCCTAGGGAGGACGAAAATGACCTAAATGTTCATCCAATGACACAAACACACCTAATGGATGCACAAGATTGGTTAAAAACCCTAATTGGACAAGAATAAGCCTAGGGAGGACGAAAATGACCTAAATGTTAATCCAATGACACAAATGAACTTATTGGATGCACAAGATTGGTTAAAAACCCTAATTGGACAAGAATAAGCCTAGGGAGGACGAAAATAACCTAAATGTTCATCCAATGACACAAATGAACTTATTGGATGCACAACATTGGTTAAAAACCCTAATTGGACAAGAATAAGCCTAGGGAGAACGAAAATGACCTAAATGTTCATCCAATGACACAAACACACCTATTGGATGCACAAGATTGGTTAGAAACCCTAATTGGACAAGAATAAGCCTAGGAAGGATGACAATGACCTAAATGTTAATCCAATGACACAAATGAACTTATTGGTTGCACAAGATTGCTTAAAACCCTAGTTGGACAAGAATAAGCCTAGGGAGGACGAAAATGACCTAATTGTTCATCCAATGACACAAATGAACTTATTGGATGCACAAGATTGGTTAAAAACTCTAATTGGACAAGAATAAGCCTAGGGAGGACGAAAATGACCTAAATGTTCATCCAATGACACAAATGAACTTATTGGATGCATAAGATTGGTTAAAAACCCTAATTGGACAAGAATATGCCTAGGGTGGACGAAAATGACCTAAATGTTCATCCAATGACACAAACACACCTATTGGATGCACAAGATTGGTTAGAAACCCTAATTGGACTAGAATAAGCCTAGGGTGGACGAAAATGACCTAATTGTTCATCCAATGACACAAATGAACTTATTGGATGCACATGATTGGTTGAAAACCCTAATTGGACAAGAATAAGCATAGGGTGGACGAAAATGACCTAAATGTTAATCCAATGACACAAATGAACTTATTGGTTGCACAAGATTGCTTAAAACCCTAGTTGGACAAGAATAAGCCTAGGGAGGACGAAAATGACCTAATTGTTCATCCAATGACACAAATGAACTTATTGGATGCACAAGATTGGTTAAAAACTCTAATTGGACAAGAATAAGCCTAGGGAGGACGAAAATGACCTAAATGTTCATCCAATGACACAAATGAACTTATTGGATGCATAAGATTGGTTAAAAACCCTAATTGGACAAGAATAAGCTTAGGGTGAACGAAAATGACCTAATTGTTCATCCAATGACACAAATGAACTTATTGGATGCACAAGATTGGTTAAAAACCCTAATTGGACAAGAATAAGCCTAGGGAGGACGAAAATGACCTAAATGTTCATCCAATGCCACAAACACACCTATTGGATGCACAAGATTGATTAGAAACCCTAATTGGACAAGAATAAGCCTAGGGAGGACGAAAATGACCTAAATGTTAATCCAATGACACAAATGAACTTATTGGATGCACAAGATTGGTTGAAAACCCTAATTGGACAAGAATAAGCCTAGGGAGGATGAAAATAACCTAAATGTTCATCCAATGACACAAATGAACTTATTGGATGCACAACATTGGTTAAAAACCCTAATTGGACAAGAATAAGCCTAGGGAGAACGAAAATGACCTAAATGTTCATCCAATGACACAAACACACCTATTGGATGCACAAGATTGGTTAGAAACCCTAATTGGACAAGAATAAGCCTAGGAAGGATGAAAATGACCTAAATGTTAATCCAATGACACAAATGAACTTATTGGATGCACAAGATTGGTTAAAAACCCAAGTTGGACAAAAATAAGCCTAGTGAGGACGAAAATGACCTAAATGTTCATCCAATGACACAAACACACCTATTGGATGCACAAGATTGGTTAAAAACCCTAATTGCACAAGAATAAGCCTAGGGAGGACGAAAATGACCTAAATGTTCATCCAATGACACAAATGAACTTATTGGATGCACAAGATTGGTTAAAAACCCTAATTGGACAAGAATAAGCCTAGGGAGGACGAAAATGACCTAAATGTTCATCCAATGACACAAACACACCTATTGGATGCACAAGATTGGTTAAAAACCCTAAATGGACAAGAATAAGCCTAGGGAGGACGAAAATGACCTAAATGTTCATCCAATGACACAAACACACCTAATGGATGCACATGATTGGTTAGAAACCCTAATTGGACAAGAATAAGCCTAGGAAGGATGAAAATGACCTAAATGTTAATCCAATGACACAAATGAACTTATTGGATGCACAAGATTGGTTAAAAACCCTAATTGGACAAGAATAAGCCTAGGGAGGACGAAAATGACCTAAATGTTCATCCAATGACACAAACACACCTATTGGATGCACAAGATTAGTTAAAATCCCTAATTGGACAAGAATAAGCCTAGGGAGAACGAAAATGACCTAAATGTTCATCCAATGACACAAATGAACTTATTGGATGCACAAGATTGGTTAAAAACCCTAATTGGACAAGAATAAGCCTAGGGAAGACGAAAATGACCTAAATGTTCATCCAATGACACAAATGAACTTATTGGATGCACATGATTGGTTAAAAACCCTAATTGGACAAGAATAAGCCTAGGGAGGACGAAAATGACCTAAATGTTAATCCAATGACACAAATGAACTTATTGGATGCACAAGATTGCTTAAAACCCTAATTGGACAAGAATAAGACTAGGGAGGACGAAAATGACCAAAATGTTCATCCAACGACACAAACACACCTATTGGATGCAGAAGATTGGTTAGAAACCCTAATTGGACAAGAATAATCCTAGGGAGGACGAAAATGACCTAAATGTTCATCCTATGACACAAATGAACTTATTGGATGCACAAGATTGATTAAAAACTCTAATTGGACAAGAATAAGCCTAGGGTGCACGAAAATGACCTAATTGTTCATCCAATGACACAAATGAACTTATTGGATGCACATGATTGGTTAAAAACCCTAATTGGACAAGAATAAGCCTAGGGAGGACGAAAATGACCTAAATGTTAATCCAATGACACAAATGAACTTATTGGATGCACAAGATTGCTTAAAACCCTAATTGGACAAGAATAAGCCTAGGGAGGACGAAAATGACCTAAATGTTCATTCAATGACACAAACACACCTATTGGCTGCACAAGATTGTTTAGAAACCCTAATTGGACAAAAATAAGCCTAGGGAGGACGAAAATGACCTAAATGTTCATCCAATGACACAGATGAACATATTGGATGCACAAGATTGGTTAAAAACCCTAATTGGACAACAATAAGCCTAGGGAGGACGAAAATGACCTAAATGTTCATCCAATGACACAATTGAACTTATTGGATGCACAAGATTGGTTAAAAACCCTAATTGGACAAGAATAAGCCTAGGGAGGACGAAAATGACCTAAATGTTCATCCAATGACACAAACACACCTATTGGATGCACAAGATTGGTTAAAAACCCTAATTGGACAAGAATAAGCCTAGGGAGGACGAAAATGACCTAAATGTTCATCCAATTACACAAATGAACTTATTGGATGCAGAAGATTGGTTAAAACCCCTAATTGGACAAGAATAAGCTTAGGGAGGACGAAAATGACCTAAATGTTCATCCAATGACACAAACACACCTATTGGATGCACAAGGTTGGTTAGAAACCCTAATTGGACAAGAATAAGCCTTGGGAGGACGAAAATGACCTAAATGTTCATCCAATGACAAAAATGAACTTATTGGATGCACAAGATTGGTTAAAAACCCTAATTGGACAAGAATAAGCCTAGGGAGGACGAAAATGACCTAAATGTTCATCCAATGACACAAACACACCTATTGGTTGCACAAGATTGGTTAAAAACCCTAATTGGACAAGAATAAGCCTAGGAAGGACGAAAATGACCTAAATGTTAATCCAATGACACAAATGAACTTATTGGATGCACAAGATTGGTTAAAAACCCTAATTGGACAAGAATAAGCCTAGGGAGGACGAAAATGACCTAAATGTTCATCCAATGACACAAACACACCTATTGGATGCACAAGATTGGTTAGAAACCCTAATTGGACAAGAATATGCATAGGGAGGACGAAAATGACCTAAATGTTCATCCAATGACACAAACACACCTATTGGATGCACACGATTGGTTAGAAACCCTAATTTGACAAGAATAAGCCTAGGGAGGACGCAAATGACCTAACTATTCATCCAATGACACAAATGAACTTATTGGATGCACAAGATTGGTTAAAAACCCTAATTGGAAAAGAATAAGTCTAGGGAGGACGAAAATGACCTCAATGTTCATCCAATGACACAAACACACCTATTGGATGCACAAGATTGGTTAGAAACCCTAATTGGACAAGAATAAGCCTAGGGAGGACGAAAATGACCTAAATGTTCATCCAATGACACAAACACACCTATTGGATGCACAAGATTGGTTAAAAACCCTAATTGGACAAGAATAATCCTAGGGAGGACGAAAATGACCTAAATGTTCATCCAATGACACAAATATACCTATTGGATGCACAAGATTGGTTAGAAACCCTAATTGGACAAGAATAAGCCTAGGGAGGACGAAAATGACCTAAATGTTAATCCAATGACACAAATGAACTTATTGGATGCACAAGATTGGTTAAAAACCCTAATTGGACAAGAATAACCCTAGGGAGGACGAAAATGACCTAAATGTTCATCCAATGACACAAACACACCTATTGGATGCACAAGATTGTTTAGAAACCCTAATTGGACAAGAATAAGCCTAGGGAGGACGAAAATGACCTAAATGTTAATCCAATGACACAAACACACCTATTGGATGCACAAGATTGGTTAAAAACCCTAATTGGACAAGAATAAGCCTAGGAAGGACGAAAATGACCTAAATGTTCATCCAATGACACAAACACACCTATTGGATGCACAAGATTGTTTAGAAACCCTAATTGGACAAGAATAAGCCTAGGGAGGACGAAAATGACCTAAATGTTAATCCAATGACACAAATGAACTTATTGGACGCACAAGATTGGTTAAAAACCCTAATTGGACAAGAATAAGCCTAGGGAGGACGAAAATAACCTAAATGTTCATCAAATGACTAAACACACCTATTGGATGCACAAGATTGGTTAGAAACCCTAATTGGACAAGAATAAGGCTAGGGAGGACGAAAATGACCTAACTATTCATCCAATGACACAAATGAACTTATTGGATGCACAAGATTGGTTAAAAACCCTAATTGGACAAGAATAAGCCTAGGGAGGACGAAAATGACCTAAATGTTCATCCAATGACACAAACACACCTATTGGATGCACAAGATTGTTTAGAAACCCTAATTGGACAAGAATAAGCCTAGGGAGGACGAAAATGACCTAAATGTTCATCAAATGACACAAATGAACTTATCGGATACACAAGATTGGTTAAAAACCCTAATTGGACAAGAATAAGCCTAGGGAGGACGAAAATGACCTAAATGTTCATCCAATGACACAATTGAACTTATTGGATGCACAAGATTGGTTAAAAACCCTAATTGGACAAGAATAAGCCTAGGGAGGACGAAAATGACCTAAATGTTAATCCAATAACACAAACACACCTATTGGATGCCCAAGATTGGTTAGAAACCATAATTGGACAAGAATAAGCCTAGGGAGGAGGAAAATGACCTAAATGTTAATCCAATGACACAAATGAACTTATTGGATGCACAAGATTGGTTAAAAACCCTAATTGGACAAGAATAAGCCTAGGGAGGACGAAAATTACCTAAATGTTCATCCAATGACACCAACACACCTATTGGATGCACAAGATTGGTTAAAAACCCTAATTGGATAAGAATAAGCATAGGGAGGACGAAAATGACCTAAATGTTCACCCAATGACACAAATGAACTTATTCGATGCACAAGATTGGTTAAAAACCCTAATTGGACAAGAATAAGCCTAGGGAGGACGAAAATGACCTAAATGTTCATCCAATGACACAATTGAACTTATTGGATGCACAAGATTGGTTAAAAACCCTAATTGGACAAGAATAAGCCTAGGGAGGACGAAAATGACCTAAATGTTCATCCAATGACACAATTGAACTTATTGGATGCACAAGATTGGTTAAAAACCCTAATTCGACAAGAATAAGCCTAGGGAGGACGAAGATGACCTAAATGTTAATCCAATGACACAAACACACCTATTGGATGCCCAAGATTGGTTAGAAACCATAATTGGACAAGAATAAGCCTAGGGAGGACGAAAATGACCTAAATGTTAATCCAATGACACAAATGAACTTATTGGATGCACAAGATTGGTTAAAAACCCTAATTGGACAAGAATAAGCCTAGGGAGGACGAAAATGACCTAAATGTTCATCCAATGACACAAACACACCTATTGGATGCACAAGATTGGTTAGAAACCCTAATTGGACAAGAATATGCCTTGGGAGGATGAAAATGACCTAAATATTCATCCAATGACACAAATGAACTTATTGGATGCACAAGATTGCTTAAAACCCTAATTGGACAAGAATAAGACTAGGGAGGACGAAAATGACCTAAATGTTCATCCAATGACACAAACACACCTATTGGATGCAAAAGATTGGTTAGAAACCTTAATTGAACAAGAATAAGCCTAGGGAGGACGAAAATGACTTAAATCTTAATCCAATGACACAAATGAACTTATTGGATGCACAAGATTGCTTAAAAACCCTAATTGGACAAGAATAAGCCTAGGGAGGACGAAAATGACCTAAATGTTCATCCAATGACACAAATGAACTTATTGGATGCACAAGATTTCTTAAAAACCCTAATTGGACAAGAATAAGCCTAGGGAGGACGAAATTGACCTAAATGTTCATCCAATGACACAAATGAACTTATTGGATGCACAAGATTGCTTAAAACCCTAATTGGACAAGAATAAGACTAGGGAGGACGAAAATGACCTAAATGTTCATCCAATGACACAAACACACCTATTGGATGCACAAGATTGGTTAAAAACCCTAATTGGACAACAATAAGCCTAAGGAGGATGAAAATGACCTAAATGTTCATCTAATGACACAAACACACCTATTGGATGCACAAGATTGGTTAAAAATCCTAATTGCACAAAACTAAGCCTAGGGAGGACGAAAATAACCTAAATGTTCATCCAATGACACAAATGAACTTATTGGATGCACAAGATTGCTTAAAACCCTAATTGGACAAGAATAAGACTAGGGAGGACGAAAATGACCTAAATGTTCATCCAATGACACAAACACACCTATTGGATGCACAAGATTGGTTAGAAACCCTAATTGAACAAGAATAAGCCTAGGGAGGACGAAAATGACCTAAATGTTCATCCAATGACACAAATGAACTTATTGGATGCACAAGATTGCTTAAAAACCCTAATTGGACAAGAATAAGCCTAGGGAGGACGAAAATGAGCTAAATATTCATCCAATGACACAAATGAACTTATTGGATGCACAAGATTGGTTAAAAACCCTAATTGGACAACAATAAGCCTTGGGAGGACGAAAATGACCTAAATGTTCATCCAATGACACAAATGAACTTATTGGATGCACAAGATTGGTTAAAAACCCTAATTGGACAAGAATAAGCCTAGGGTGGACGAAAATGACCTAAATGTTTATCCAATGACACAAATGAACTTATTGGATACACAAGATTGGTTAAAAACCCTAATTGGACAAGAATAAGCCTAGGGAGGACGAAAATGACCTAAATGTTCATCCAATGACACAAACACACCTATTGGATGCACAAGATTGTTTAGAAACCCTAATTGAACAAGAATAAGCCTAGGGAGGACGAAAATGACCTAAATGTTCATCCAATGAAACAAATGAACTTATTGGATTTACATGATTGCTTAAAAACCATAATTGGACAAGAATAAGCCTAGGGAGGACGAAAATGACCTAAATGTTCATCTAATGAGACAAACACACCTATTGGATGCACAAGATTGGTTAAAAACCCTAATTGCACAAAACTAAGCCTAGTGAGGACGAAAATAAACTAAATGTTCATCCAATGACACAAATGAACTTATTGGATGCACAAGATTGCTTAAAACCCTAATTGGACAAGAATAAGACTAGGGAGGACGAAAATGACCTAAATGTTCATCCAATGACACAAACACACCTATTGAATGCACAAGATTGGTTAAAAATCATAATTGGACAAGAATAAGCCTAGGGAGGACGAAAATGACTTAAATGTTAATCCAATGACACAAAGGAAGTTATTGGATGCATAAGATTGCTTAAAAACCCTAATTGGACAAGAATAAGCCTAGGGTGGACGAAAATGACCTAAATGTTCATCCAATGACACAAATGAACTTATTGGAAGCACAAGATTGGTTAAAAACCCTTATTAGACAGGAATAAGCCTAGGGAGGACGAAATTGACCAAAATGTGCATCCAATGACACAAACACACACATTGATTGCACAAGAATGCTTAAAAACCTAATTGGACAAGAATAAGACTAGGGAGGACGAAAATGACCTAAATGTTCACCCAATGACACAAACACACCTATTGGATGCACAAGATTGGTTAAAAACCCTAATTGCACAAGAATAAGCCTAGGGAGGACGAAAATGACCTAAATGTTCATCCAATGACACAAATGAACTTATTGGATGCACAAGATTGCTTAAAACCCTAATTGGACAAGAATAAGACTAGGGAGGACGAAAATGACCTAAATGTTCATCCAATGACACAAACACACCTATTGGATGCACAAGATTGGTTAGAGACCCTAATTGGACAAGAATAAGCCTAGGGAGGACGAAAATGACCTAAATATTCATCCAATGACAGAAATGAACTTATTAGATGCACAAGATTGCTTAAAATCCTAATTGGACAAGAATAAGACTAGGGAGGACGAAAATGACCTAAATGTTCATCCAACGACACAAACACACCAATTGGATGCACAAGATTTGTTAGAAACCCTAATTGGACAAGAATAAGCCTAGGGAGGACGAAAATGACCTAAATGTTAATCCAATGACACAAATGAACTTATTGGATGCACAACATTGGTTAAAAACCCTAATTGGACA
Source organism: Cicer pinnatifidum (assembly GCA_037974775.1). Lineage (NCBI taxonomy): Eukaryota > Viridiplantae > Streptophyta > Magnoliopsida > Fabales > Fabaceae > Cicer > Cicer pinnatifidum. Next base: position 219,970 of record JBBPBR010000410.1, read on the forward strand.
AGAATAAGCCTAGGGAGAACGAAAATGACCTAAATGTTCATCCAATGACACAAACACACCTATTGGTTGCACATGATTGCTTAAAACCCTAGTTGGACAAGAATAAGCCTAGGGAGGACGAAAATGACCTAATTGTTCATCCAATGACACAAATGAACTTATTGGATGCACAAGATTGGTTAAAAACTCTAATTGGACAAGAATAAGCCTAGGGAGGACGAAAATGACCTAAATGTTCATCCAATGACACAAATGAACTTATTGGATGCATAAGATTGGTTAAAAACCCTAATTGGACAAGAATATGCCTAGGGTGGACGAAAATGACCTAAATGTTCATCCAATGACACAAACACACCTATTGGATGCACAACATTGGTTAGAAACCCTAATTGGACAAGAATAAGCCTAGGGAGGATGAAAATGACCTAAATATTCATCCAATGACACAAATGAACTTATTGGATGCACATGATTGGTTGAAAACCCTAATTGGACAAGAATAAGCATAGGGAGGACGAAAATGACCTAAATGTTAATCCAATAACACAAATGAACTTATTGGATGCAGAAGATTGCTTAAAACCCTAGTTGGACAAGAATAAGCCTAGGGAGGACGAAAATGACCTAAATGTTCATCCAATGACACAAACACACCTATTGGATGCACAAGATTGGTTAAAAACCCTAATTGCACAAGAATAAGCCTAGGGAGGACGAAAATGACCTAAATGTTCATCCAATGCCACAAACACACCTATTGGATGCACAAGATTGTTTAGAAACCCTAATTGGACAAGAATAAGCCTAAGGAGGACGAAAATGACCTAAATGTTAATCCAATGACACAAATGAACTTATTGGATGCACAAGATTGGTTAAAAACCCTAATTGGACAAGAATAAGCCTAGGGAGGACGAAAATAACCTAAATGTTCATCCAATGACACAAATGAACTTATTGGATGCACAACATTGGTTAAAAACCCTAATTGGACAAGAATAAGCCTAGGGAGGACGAAAATGACCTAAATGTTCATCCAATGACACAAACACACCTATTGGATCCACAAGATTGGTTAAAAACCCTAATTGGACAAGAATAAGCCTAGGGAGGACGAAAATGACCTAAATGTTCATCCAATGACACAAACACACCTATTGGATGCACAAGATTGGTTAAAAACCCTAATTGGACAAGAATAAGCATAGGGAGGACGAAAATCACCTAAATGTTCATCCAATGACACAAACACACCTATTGGATGCACAAGATTTGTTAGAAACCCTACTTGGACAAGAATAAGCCTACGAAGGACGAAAATAACCTAAATGTTCATCAAATGACTAAACACACCTATTGGATGCACAAGATTGGTTAGAAACCCTAATTGGACAAGAATAAGCCTAGGGAGGACGAAAATGACCTAAATGTTGACCCAATGACACAAATGAACTTATTGGATTCACAAGATTGGTTAAAAACCCTAATTGGACAAGAATAAGCCTAGGGAGGACGAAAATGACCTAAATGTTCATCCAATGACACAAACACACCTATTGGATGCACAAGATTGGTTAAAAACCCTAATTGGACAAGAATAAGCATAGGGAGGACGAAAATGATCTAAATGTTCATCCAATGACACAAATGAACTTATTGGATGCACAAGATTGGTTAAAAACCCTAATTGGACAAGAATAAGCCTAGGGAGGACGAAAATGACCTAAATGTTCATCCAATGACACAAACACACCTATTGGATGCACAAGATTGGTTAAAAACCCTAATTGGACAAGAATAAGCCTAGGGAGGACGAAAATGACTTAAATGTTCATCCAATGACACAAATGAACTTATTGGATGCATAAGATTGGTTAAAAACCCTAATTGGACAAGAATAAGCTTAGGGTGGACGAAAATGACCTAATTGTTCATCCAATGACACAAATGAACTTATTGGATGCACAAGATTGGTTAAAAACCCTAATTGGACAAGAATAAGCCTAGGGAGGACGAAAATGACCTAAATGTTCATCCAATGACACAAACACACCTATTGGATGCACAAGATTGTTTAGAAACCCTAATTGGACAAGAATAAGCCTAGGGAGGACGAAAATGACCTAAATGTTAATCCAATGACACAACTGAACTTATTGGACGCACAAGATTGGTTAAAAACCCTAATTGGACATGAATAAGCCTAGGGAGGACGAAAATAACCTAAATGTTAATCCAATGACACAAATGAACTTATTGGATGCACAAGATTGGTTAAAAACCCTAATTGGACAAGAATAAGCCTAGGGAGGACGAAAATGACCTAAATGTTAATCCAATGACACAAACCAACTTATTGGATGCACAAGATTGGTTAAAAACCCTAATTGGACAAGAATAAGCCTTGGGAGGACGAAAATGACCTAATTGATCATCCAATGACACAAACACACCTATTGGATGCACAAGATTGGTTAAAAACCCTAATTGGACAAGAATATGCCTAGGGAGGGAGAAAATGACCTAAATGTTAATCCAATTACACAAATGAACTTATTGGATGCACAAGATTTGTTAAAAACCCTAATTGGACAAGAATAAGCCTAGGGAGGACGAAAATGACCTAATTGATCATCCAATGACACAAACACACCTATTGGATGCACAAGATTGGTTAAAAACCCTAGTTGGACAAGAATATGCCTAGGGAGGACGAAAATGACCTAATTGATCATCCAATGACACAAACACACCTATTGGATGCACAAGATTGGTTAAAAACCCTAATTGGACAAGAATAAGCCTAGAGAGAATGAAAATGACATAAATGTTAATCCAATGACACAACTCAACTTATTGAATGCACAAGATTGGTTAAAAACCCTAATTGGACAAGAATAAGCCTAGGGAGGACGAAAATGACCTAATTGATCATCCAATGACACAAACACACCTATTGGATGCACAAGATTGGTTAATAACCCTAATTGGACAAGAATAAGCCTAGGGAGGACGAAAATGACCTAATTGATCATCCAATAACACAAACACACCTATTGGATGCACAAGATTGGTTAAAAACCCTAATTGGACAAGAATAAGCCTAGGGAGGACGAAAATGACCTAATTGATCATCCAATGACACAAACACACCTATTGGATGCACAAGATTGGTTAAAAACCCTAATTGGACAAAAATAAGCCTAGGGAGGACGAAAATGACCTAAATGTTCATCCAATGACACAAATGAACTTATTGGATGCACAAGATTGCTTAAAACCCTAATTGGACAAGAATAAGACTAGGGAGGACGAAAATGACCTAAATGTTCATCCAATGACACAAACACACCTATGGGATGCACAAGATTTCTTAAAAACCCTAATTGGACAAGAATAAGCCTAGGGAGGACGAAAATGACCTAAATGTTCATCCAATGACACAAATGAACTTATTGGATGCACAAGATTGGTTAAAAACCCTAATTGGACAAGAATAAGCCTGGGGTGGACGAAAATGACCTAAATGTTTATCCAATGACACAAATGAACTTATTGGATGCACAAGATTGGTTAAAAACCCTAATTGGACAAGAATAAGCCTAGGGAGGACGAAAATGACCTAAATGTTCATCCAATGACACAAACACACCTATTGGATGCACAAGATTGGTTAGAAACCCTAATTGGACAAGAATAAGCCTAGGGAGGACGAAAATGACCTAAATGTTCATCCAATAACTCAAACACGCCTATTGGATGCACAAGATTGGTTAAAAACCCTAATTGGACAAGAATAAGCCTAGGGTGGACGAAAATGACCTAAATGTTTATCCAATGACACAAATGAACTTATTGGATGCACAAGATTGGTTAAAAACCCTAATTTGACAAGAATAAGCCTAGGGAGGACGAAAATGACCTAAATGTTCATCCAATGACACAAACACACCTATTGGATGCACAAGATTGGTTAGAAACCCTAATTGGACAAGAATAAGCCTAGGGAGGACGAAAACGACCTAAATAGTAATCCAATGACACAAATGAACTTATTGGATGCACAAGATTGGTTAAAAACCCTAATTAGACAAGAATAAGCCTAGGGAGGATGAAAATGACCTAAATGTTCATCCAATGACACAAACACACTTATTGGATGCACAAGATTGGTTAGAAACCCTAATTGGACAAGAATAAGCCTAGGGAGGACGAAAATGACCTAAATGTTAATCCAATGACACAAATGAACTTATTGGATGCACAAGATTGGTTAAAAACCCTAATTGGACAAGAATAAGCCTAGGGAGGACGAAAATAACCTAAATGTTCATCAAATGACTAAACACACCTATTCGATGCACAAGAATGGTTAGAAACCCTAATTGGACAAGAATAAGCATAGGGAGGACGAAAATGACCTAACTATTCATCCAATGACACAAATGAACTTATTGGATGCACAAGATTGGTTAAAAACCCTAATTGGACAAGAATAAGCCTAGGGAGGACGAAAATGACCTAAATGTTCATCCAATGACACAAACACACCTATTGGATGCACAAGATTGGTTAGATACCCTAATTGGACAAGAATAACCCTAGGAAGGACGAAAATGACCTAAATGTTAATCCAATGACACAAATGAACTTATTGGATGCACAAGATTGGTTAAAAACCCTAATTGGACAAGAATAAGCCTAGGGAGGACGAAAATGACCTAAATGTTCATCCAATGACACAAACACACCTATTGGATGCACAAGATTGGTTAGAAACCCTAATTGGACAAGAATAAGCCTAGGAAGGACGAAAATGACCTAAATGTTAATCCAATGTCCCAAATGAACTTATTGGATGCACAAGATTGGTTAAAAACTCTAATTGGACAAGAATAAGCCTAGGGAGGACGAAAATGACCTAAATGTTCATCCAATGACACAAATGAACTTATTGGATGCATAAGATTGGTTAAAAACCCTAATTGGACAAGAATATGCCTAGGGTGGACGAAAATGACCTAAATGTTCATCCAATGACACAAACACACCTATTGGATGCACAAGATTGGTTAGAAACCCTAATTGGACTAGAATAAGCCTAGGGTGGACGAAAATGACCTAATTGTTCATCCAATGACACAAATGAACTTATTGGATGCACATGATTGGTTGAAAACCCTAATTGGACAAGAATAAGCATAGGGTGGACGAAAATGACCTAAATGTTAATCCAATGACACAAATGAACTTATTGGTTGCACAAGATTGCTTAAAACCCTAGTTGGACAAGAATAAGCCTAGGGAGGACGAAAATGACCTAAATGTTCATCCAATGACACAAATGAACTTATTGGATGCATAAGATTGGTTAAAAACCCTAATTGGACAAGAATATGCCTAGGGTGGACGAAAATGACCTAAATGTTCATCCAATGACACAAACACACCTATTGGATGCACAAGATTGGTTAGAAACCCTAATTGGACTAGAATAAGCCTAGGGTGGACGAAAATGACCTAATTGTTCATCCAATGACACAAATGAACTTATTGGATGCACATGATTGGTTGAAAACCCTAATTGGACAAGAATAAGCATAGGGTGGACGAAAATGACCTAAATGTTAATCCAATGACACAAATGAACTTATTGGTTGCACAAGATTGCTTAAAACCCTAGTTGGACAAGAATAAGCCTAGGGAGGACGAAAATGACCTAATTGTTCATCCAATGACACAAATGAACTTATTGGATGCACAAGATTGGTTAAAAACTCTAATTGGACAAGAATAAGCCTAGGGAGGACGAAAATGACCTAAATGTTCATCCAATGACACAAATGAACTTATTGGATGCACAAGATTGCTTAAAACCCTAATTGGACAAGAATAAGAATAGGGAGGACGAAAATAACCTAAATGTTCATCCAATGACACAAACACACCTATTGGATGCACAAGATTGGTTAGAAACCCTAATTTGACAAGAATAAGCGTAGGGAGGACGAAAATGACCTAACTATTCATCCAATGACACAAATGAACTTATTGGATGCACAAGATTGCTTAAAACCCTAATTGGACAAGAATAAGACTAGGGAGGACGAAAATGACCTAAATGTTCATCCAGTGATACAAACACACCTATTGGATGCACAAGATTGGTTAGAAACGCTAATTGGACAAGAATATGCCTAGGGAGGATGAAAATGACCTAAATATTTATCCAATGACACAAATGAACTTATTGGATGTACAAGATTGCTTAAAACCCTAATTGGACAAGAATAAGACTAGGGAGGACGAAAATGACCTAAATATTCATCCAATGACACAAACACACCTATTGGATGCACAAGATTGGTTAGAAACCCTTATTGGACAAGAATAAGCCTAGGGAGGACGAAAATGACCTAAATGTTAATCCAATGACACAAATGAACTTATTTGATGCACAAGATTGGTTAAAAACCATAATTGGACAAGAATAAGCCTAGGGAGGACGAAAATAACCTAAATGTTCATCAAATGACTAAACACACCTATTGGATGCACAAGATTGGTTAGAAACCCTAATTGGACAAGAATAAGCCTAGGGAGGACGAAAATGACCTAAATGTTCACCCAATGACACAAATGAACTTATTGGATGCACAAGATTGGTTAAAAACCCTAATTGGACAAGAATAAGCCTAGGGAGGACGAAAATGACCTAAATGTTCATCCCATGACACAAACACACCTATTGGATGCACAAGATTGGTTTGAAACCCTAATTGGACAAGAATAAGCCTAGGAAGGACGAAAATGACCTAAATGTTCATCGAATGACACAAACACACCTATTGGATGCACAAGATTGTTTAGAAACCCTAATTGGACAAGAATAAGCCTTGGGAGGACGAATATGACCTAAATGTTCATCCAATGACACAAATGAACATATTGGATGCACAAGATTGGTTAAAAACCCTAATTGGACAAGAATAAGCCTAGGGAGGACGAAAATGACCTAAATGTTCATCCAATGACACAATTGAACTTATTGAATGCACAAGATTGTTTAGAAACCCTAATTGGACAAGAATAAGCCTAGAGAGGACGAAAATGACCTAAATGTTCATCCAATGACACAAACACACCTATTGGATGCACAAGATTGGTTAGAAACCCTAATTGGACAAGAATAAGCCTAGGGAGGACGAAAATGACCTAAATGTTCACCCAATGACACAAATGAACTTATTGGATGCACAAGAATTGTTAAAAACCCTAATTGGACAAGAATAAGCCTAGGGAGGACGAAAATGACCTAAATGTTCATCCAATGACACAAACACACCTATTGGATGCACAAGATTGGTTAAAAACCCTAATTGGACAAGAATAAGCATAGGGAGGACGAAAATGATCTAAATGTTCATCCAATGACACAAATGAACTTATTGGATGCACAAGATTGGTTAAAAACCCTAATTGGACAAGAATAAGCCTAGGGAGGACGAAAATGACCTAAATGTTCATCCAATGACACAAACACACCTATTGGATGCACAAGATTGGTTAAAAACCCTAATTGGACAAGAATAAGCCTTGGGATGACGAAAATGACCTAAATGTTCATCCAATGACACAAATGAACTTATTGGATGCACAAGATTGGTTAAAAACTCTAATTGGACAAGAATAAGCCTAGGGAGGACGAAAATGACCTAAATGTTCATCCAATGACACAAACACACCTATTGGATGCACAAGATTGGTTAGAAACCCTAATTGGACAAGAATAAGCTTAGGGAGGACGAAAATGACCTAAATGTTAATCCAATGACACAAATGAACTTATTGGATGCACAAGATTGGTTAAAAACCCTAATTGGACAAGAATAAGCCTAGGGAGGACGAAAATAACCTAAATGTTCTTCAAATGACTAAACACACCTATTGGATGCACAAGATTGGTTAGAAACCCTAATTGGACAAGAATAAGCCTAGGGAGGACGAAAATGACCTAAATGTTCACCCAATGACACAAATGAACTTATTGGATGCACAAGATTGGTTAAAAACCCTAATTGGACAAGAATAAGCCTAGGGAGGACGAAAATGACCTAAATGGTCATCCAATGACACAAACACACCTATTGGATGCACAAGATTGGTTAGAAACCCTAATTGGACAAGAATAAGCCTAGGGAGGACGAAAATGACCTAAATGTTAATCCAATGACACAAATGAACTTATTGGATGCATAAGATTGGTTAGAAACCCTAATTGGACAAGAATAAGCCTAGGGAGGAAGAAAATGACCTAAATGTTCATCAAATGACTAAACACACCTATTGGATGCACAAGATTGGTTAGAAACCCTAATTGGACAAGAATAAGCCTAGGGAGGACGAAAATGACCTAAATGTTCACCCAATGACACAAATGAACTTATTGGATGCACAAGATTGGTTAAAAACCCTAATTGGACAAGAATAAGCCTAGGGAGGACGAAAATGACCTAAATGTTCATCCCATGACACAAACACACCTATTGAATGCACAAGATTGGTTAGAAACCCTAATTGGACAAGAATAAGCCTAGGAAGGACGAAATTGGATGCACAAGATTGTTTAGAAACCCTAATTGGACAAGAATAAGCATAGGGAGGACGAAAATGACCTAAATGTTCATCCAATGACACAAACACACCTATTGAATGCACAAGATTGTTTAGAAACCCTAATTGGACAAGAACAAGCTTAGGGAGGACGAAAATGGCCTAAATGTTCATCCAATGACACAAACATACCTATTGGATGCACAAGATTGTTTAGAAACCCTAATTGGACAAGAATAATCCTAGGGAGGACGAAAATGACCTAAATGTTCATCCAATGACACAAATGAACATATCGGATGCACAAGATTGGTTAAAAACCCTAATTGGACAAGAATAAGCCTAGGGAGGACGAAAATGACCTAAATGTTCATCCAATGACACAAACACACCTATTGGATGCACAAGATTGGTTAAAAACCCTAATTGGACAAGAATAAGCCTAGGGAGGACGAAAATGACCTAAATGTTCATCCAATGACACAAACATACCTATTGGATACACAAGATTGTTTAGAAACCCAAATTGGACAAGAATAAGCCTTGGGAGGACGAAAATGACCTAAATGTTCACCCAATGACACAAATGAACTTATTGGATGCACAAGATTGGTTAACAACCCTAATTGGACAAGAATAAGCCTAGGGAGGACGAAAATGACCTAAATGTTCATCCAATGACACAAACACACCTATTGGATGCACAAGATTGGTTAAAAACCCTAATTGTACAAGAATAAGCATAGGGAAGACGAAAATGACCTAAATGTTCATCCAATGACACAAACACACCTATTGGATGCACAAGATTGTTCAGAAACCCTAATTGGACAAGAATAAGCCTTGGGAGGACGAAAATGACCTAAATGTTCATCCAATGACACAAATGAACATATTGGATGCACAAGATTGGTTAAAAACCCTAATTGGACAAGAATAAGCCTAGGGAGGACGAAAATGACCTAAATGTTCATCCAATGACACAAACACACCTATTGGATGCACAAGATTGGTTAAAAACCCTAATTGGACAAGAATAAGCCTAGGGAGGACGAAAATGACCTAAATGTTCATCCAATGACACAAACACACCTATTTGATGCACAAGATTGGTTAAAAACACTAATTGGACAAGAATAAGCCTAGGGAGGACGAAAATGACCTAAATGTTCATCAAATGACTAAACACACCTATTGGATGCACAAGATTGGTTAGAAACCCTAATTGGACAAGAATAAGCCTAGGGAGGACGAAAATGACCTAAATGTTCACCCAATGACACAAATGAACTTATTGGATGCACAAGATTGGTTAAAAACCCTAATTGGACAAGAATAAGCCTAGGGAGGACGAAAATGACCTAAATGTTCATCCAATGACACAAACATACCTATTGGAAGCACAAGATTGTTTAGAAACCCTAATTGGACAAGAATAAGCCTTGGGAGGACGAAAATTACCTAAATGTTCACCCAATGACACAAATGAACTTATTGGATGCACAAGATTGGTTAAAAACCCTAATTGGACAAGAATAAGCCTAGGGAGGACGAAAATGACCTAAATGTTCATCCAATGACACAAACATACCTATTGGATGCACAAGATTGTTTAAAAACCCTAATTGGACAAGAATAAGCCTTGGGAGGACGAAAATGACCTAAATGTTCATCCAATGACACAAATGAACATATTGGATGCACAAGATTGGTTAAAAACCCTAATTGGACAAGAATAAGCCTAGGGAGGACGAAAATGACCTAAATGTTCATCAAATGACTAAACACAACTATTGGATGCACAAGATTGGTTAGAAACCCTAATTGGACAAGAATAAGCCTAGGGAGGACGAAAATGACCTAAATGTTCACCCAATGACACAAATGAACTTATTGGATGCACAAGATTGGTTAAAAACCCTAATTGGACAAGAATAAGCCTAGGGAGGACGAAAATGACCTAAATGTTCACCCAACGACACAAATGAACATATTGGATGCACAAGATTGGTTAAAAACCCTAATTGGACAAGAATAAGCCTAGGGAGGACGAAAATGACCTAAATGTTCATCCAATGACACAAACACACCTATTGGATGCACAAGATTGGTTAGAAACCCTAATTGGACAAGAATAAGCCTACGGAGGACGAAAATAACCTAAATGTTCATCAAATGACTAAACACACCTATTGGATGCACAAGATTGGTTAGAAACCCTAATTGGACAAGAATAAGCCTAGGGAGGACGAAAATGACCTAAATGTTCACCCAATGACACAAATGAACTTATTGGATGCACAAGATTGGTTAAAAACCCTAATTAGACAAGAATAAGCCTAGGGAGGATGAAAATGACCTAAATGTTCATCAAATGACTAAACACACCAATTGGATGCACAAGATTGGTTAGAAACCCTAATTGGACAAGAATAAGCCTAGGGAGGACGAAAATGACCTAAATGTTAATCCAATGACACAAATGAACTTATTGGATGCACAAGATTGGTTAAAAACCCTAATTGGACAAGAATAAGCCTAGGGAGGACGAAAATGACCTAAATGTTCATCCAATGACACAAACACACCTATTGGATGCACAAGATTGGTTAGAAACCCTAATTGGACAAGAATAAGCCTTGGGAGGACGAAAATGACCTAAATGTTCATCCAATGACACAAACACACCTATTGGATGCACAAGATTGGTTAGAAACCCTAATTGGACAAGAATAAGCCTAGGGAGGATTAAAATGACCTAAATGTTCATCCAATGACACAAACACACCTATTGGATGCACAAGATTGGTTAAAAACCCTAATTGGACAAGAATAAGCCTAGGGAGGACAAAAATGACCTAATTGTTAATCCAATGACACAAATGAACTTATTGGAAGCACAAGATTGGTTAAAAACCCTAATTGGACAAGAATAAGCCTAGGGAGGATGAAAATGACCTAAATGTTCATCCAATGACACAAATGAACTTATTGGATGCACAAGATTGGTTAAAAACCCTAATTGGACAAGAATAAGCCTAGGGAGGACGAAAATGACTTAAATGTTCATCCAACGACACAAACACACCTATTGGATGCACAAGATTGTTTAGAAACCCTAATTGGACAAGAATGAGCCTTGGGAGGACGAAAATGACCTAAATGTTCATCCAATGACACAATTGAACATATTGGATGCACAAGATTGGTTAAAAACCCTAATTGGACAAGAATAAGCCTAAGGAGGACGAAAATGACCTAAATGTTCATCAAATGACTATACACACCTATTGGATGCACAAGATTGGTTAGAAACCCTAATTGGACAAGAATAAGCCTAGGGAGGACGAAAATGACCTAAATGTTCATCCAATGACACAAATGAACTTATTGGATGCACAAGATTGGTTAAAAACCCTAATTGGACAAGAATAAGCCTAGGGAGGATGAAAATAACCTAAATGTTCATCAAATGACTAAACACACCTATTGGATGCACAAGATTGGTTAGAAAACCTAATTGGACAAGAATAAGCCTAGGGAGGACGAAAATGACCTAAATGTTCACCCAATGACACAAATGAACTTATTGGATGCACAAGATTGGTTAAAAACCCTAATTGGACAAGAATAAGCCTAGGGAGGATGAAAATGACCTAAATGTTCATCCAATGACACAAACACACCTATTGGATGCCCAAGATTGGTTAAAAACCCTAATTGGACAAGAATAAGCATAGGGAGGACGAAAATGACCTAAATGTTCATCCAATGACACAAACACACCTATTGGATGCACACGATTGGTTAGAAACCCTATTTTGACAAGAATAAGCCTAGGGAGGACGAAAATGACCTAACTATTCATCCAATGACACAAATGAACTTATTGGATGCACAAGATTGCTTAAAACCCTAATTGGACAAGAATAAGACTAGGGAGGACGAAAATGACCTAAATGTTCATCCAATGACACAAACACACCTATTGGATGCACAAGATTGGTTAGAAACCCTAATTGTACAAGAATAAGCCTAGGGAGGATAAAAATGACCTAAATATTAATCCAATGACACAAATGAACTTATTGGATGCACAAGATTGCTTAAAACCCTAATTGGACAAGAATAAGACTAGGGAGGACGAAAATAACCTAAATGTTCATCCAATGACACAAACACACCTATTGGATGCACAAGATTGGTTAGAAACCCTAATTTGACAAGAATATGCCTAGGGAGGACGAAAATGACCTAACTATTCATCCAATGACACAAATGAACTTATTGGATGCACAAGATTGGTTAAAAACCCTAATTGGACAAGAATAAGCCTAGGGAGGACGAAAATGACCTAAATGTTCATCCAATGACACAAACACACCTATTGGATGCCCAAGATTGGTTAAAAACCCTAATTGGACAAGAATAAGCATAGGGAGGACGAAAATGACCTAAATGTTCATCCAATGACACAAATGAACTTATTGGATGCACAAGATTGATTAAAAACCCTAATTGGACAAGAATAAGTCTAGGGAGGACGAAAATGACCTAAATGTTCATCCAACGACACAAACACACCTATTGGATGCACAAGATTGGTTAGAAACCCTAATTGGTCAAGAATATGCCTAGGGAGGATGAAAATGACCTAAATATTCATCCAATGACACAAATGAACTTATTGGATGCACAAGATTGCTTAAAACCCTAATTGGACAAGAATAAGACTAGGGAGGACGAAAATGACCTAAATGTTCATCCAATGACACAAACACACCTATTGGATGCACAAGATTGGTTAGAAACGCTAATTGGACAAGAATAAGCCTTGGGAGGACGAAAATGACCTAAATGTTCATCCAATGACACAAATGAACTTATGGATGCACAAGATTGGTTAAAAACCCTAATTGGACAAGAATAAGCCTAGGGAGGACGAAAATGACCTAAATGTTCATCCAATGACACAAACACACCTATTGGATGCACAAGATTGGTTAGAAACCCTAATTGGACAAGCATAAGCTTAGGGAGGACGAAAATGACCTAAATGTTAATCCAATGACACAAATGAACTTATTGGATGCACAAGATTGGTTGAAAACCCTAATTGGACAAAAATAAGCCTAGAGAGGACGAAAATAACCTAAATGTTCATCAAATGACTAAACACACCTATTGGATGCACAAGATTGGTTAGAAACCCTAATTGGACAAGAATAAGCCTAGGGAGGACGAAAATGACCTAAGTGTTCACCCAATGACACAAATGAACTTATTAGATGCACAAGATTGGTTAAAAACCCTAATTGGACAAGAATAAGCCTAGGGAGGACGAAAATGACCTAAATGTTCATCCAATGACACAAACACACCTACTGGATGCACAAGATGGGTTAGAAACCCTAATTGGACAAGAATATGCCTAGGGAGGACGAAAATGACCTAAATGTTCACCCAATGACACAAATGAACTTATTGGATGCACAAGATTGGTTAAAAACCCTAATTGGACAAGAATAAGCCTAGGGAGGACGAAAATGACCTAAATGTTCATCCAATGACACAAACACACCTATTGGATGCACAAGATGGGTTAGAAACCCTAATTGGACAAGCATAAGCCTAGGGATGACGAAAATGACCTAAATGTTCATCCAATGACACAAATGAACTTATGGATGCACAAGATTGGTTAAAAACCCTAATTGGACAAGAATAAGCCTAGGGAGGACGAAAATGACCTAAATGTTCATCCAATGACACAAACACACCTATTGGATGCACAAGATTGGTTAGAAACCCTAATTGGACAAGCATAAGCCTAGGGAGGACGAAAATGACCTAAATGTTAATCCAATGACACAAATGAACTTATTGGATGCACAAGATTGGTTGAAAACCCTAATTTGACAAGAATAAGCCTAGAGAGGACGGAAATAACCTAAATGTTCATCAAATGACTAAACACACCTATTGGATGCACAAGATTGGTTAGAAACCCTAAGTGGACAAGAATAAGCCTAGGGAGGACGAAAATGACCTAAGTGTTCACCCAATGACACAAATGAACTTATTGGATGCACAAGATTGGTTAAAAACCCTTATTGGACGAGAATAAGCCTAGGGAGGACGAAAATGACCTAAATGTTCATCCAATGACACAAACACACCTATTGGATGCACAAGATTGGTTAGAAACCCTAATTGGACAAGCATAAGCCTAGGGAGGACGAAAATGACCTAAATGTTAATCCAATGACACAAATGAACTTATTGGATGCACAAGATTGGTTAAAAACCCTAATTGGACAAGAATAAGCCTAGGGAGGACGAAAATGACCTAAATGTTAATCCAATGACACAAACACACCTATTGGATGCACAAGATTGGTTAAAAACCCTAATTGGACAAGAATAAGCCTAGGGAGGACGAAAATCACCTAAATGTTAATCCAATGACACAAACGAACTTATTGGATGCACAAGATTGGTTAAAAACCCTAATTGGACAAGAATAAGCCTAGGGAGGACGAAAATGACCTAAATGTTCATCCAATGACACAAACACACCTATTGGATGCACAAGATTGGTTAAAAACCCTAATTGGACAAGAATAAGCATAGGGAGGACGAAAATGACCTAAATGTTCATCCAATGACACAAACACACCTATTGGATGCACAAGATTCGTTAAAAACCCTAATTGGACAAGAATAAGCCTAGGGAGGACGAAAATGACCTAAATGTTCATCCAATGACACAAATGAACTTATTGGATGCACAAGATTGCTTAAAAACCCTAATTGGACAAGAATAAGCCTAGGGAGGACGAAAATGACCTAAATGTTCATCCAATGACACAAACACACCTATTGGATGCACAAGATTGGATAAAAACCCTAATTGGACAAGAATAAGCCTAGGGAGGACGAAAATGACCTAAATGTTCATCCAATGACACAAACACACCTATTGGATGCACAAGATTGGTTAAAAACCCTAATTGGACAAGAATAAGCATAGGGAGGACGAAAATGATCTAAATGTTCATCCAATGACACAAATGAACTTATTGGATGCACAAGATTGGTTAAAAACCCTAATTGGACAAGAATAAGCCTAGGGAGGACGAAAATGACCTAAATGTTCATCCAATGACACAAACACACCTATTGGATGCACAAGATTGGTTAAAAACCCTAATTGGACAAGAATAAGCATAGGGAGGACGAAAATCACCTAAATGTTCATCCAATGACACAAACACACCTATTGGATGCACAAGATTTGTTAGAAACCCTACTTGGACAAGAATAAGCCTACGAAGGACGAAAATAACCTAAATGTTCATCAAATGACTAAACACACCTATTGGATGCACAAGATTGGTTAGAAACCCTAATTGGACAAGAATAAGCCTAGGGAGGACGAAAATGACCTAAATGTTGACCCAATGACACAAATGAACTTATTGGATTCACAAGATTGGTTAAAAACCCTAATTGGACAAGAATAAGCCTAGGGAGGACGAAAATGACCTAAATGTTCATCCAATGACACAAACACACCTATTGGATGCACAAGATTGGTTAAAAACCCTAATTGGACAAGAATAAGCATAGGGAGGACAAAAATGACCTAAATGTTCATCCAATGACACAAACACACCTATTGGATGCACAAGATTGGTTAGAAACCCTAATTGGACAAGAATAAGCCTAGGGAGGATGAAAATGACCTAAATATTCATCTAATGACACAAATGAACTTATTGGATGCACAAGATTGCTTAAAACCCTAATTGGACAAGAATAAGACTAGGGAGGACGAAAATAACCTAAATGTTCATCCAATGACACAAACACACCTATTGGATGCACAAGATTGGTTAGAAACCCTAATTGGACAAGAATAAGCCTAGGAAGGACGAAAATGACCTAAATGTTAATCCAATGACACCAATCAACTTATTGGATGCACAAGATTGGTTAAAAACCCTAATCGGACAAGAATAAGCCTAGGGAGGACGAAAATGACCTAAATGTTCATCCAATGACACAAACACACCTATTGGATGCACAAGATTGGTTAGAAACCCTAATTGGACAAGAATAAGCCTAGGAAGGACGAAAATGACCTAAATGTTAATCCAATGATACAAATGAACTTATTGGAGGCACAAGATTGGTTAAAAACCCTAATTTGACAAGAATAAGCCTAGGGAGGATGAAAATGACCTAAATGTTCATCCAATGACACAAACACACCTATTGGATGCACAAGATTGGTTAGAAACCCTAATTGGACAAGAATAAGCCTAGGGAGGACGAAAATGACCTAAATGTTAATCCAATGACACAAATGAACTTATTGGATGCACAAGATTGGTTAAAAACCCTAATTGGACAAGAATAAGCCCGAGGAGGACGAAAATAACTTAAATGTTCATCAAATGACTAAACACACCTATTGGATGCACAAGATTGGTTAGAAACCCTAATTGGACAAGAATAAGCCTAGGGAGGACGAAAATGACCTAAATGTTCACCCAATGACACAAATGAACTTATTGGATGCACAAGATTGGTTAAAAACCCTAATTGGACAAGAATAAGCCTAGGGAGGACGAAAGTAACCTAAATGTTCGTCAAATTACTAAACACACCTATTGGATGCACAAGATTGGTTAGAAACCCTTATTGGACAAGAATAAGCCTAGGGAGGACGAAAATGACCTAAATGTTCATCCAATGACACAAACACACCTATTGGATGCCCAAGATTGGTTAAAAACCCTAATTGGACAAGAATAAGCATAGGGAGGACGAAAATGACCTAAATGTTCATTCAATGACACAAACACACCTATTGGATGCACACGATTGGTTAGAAACCCTAATTTGACAAGAATAAGCCTAGGGAGGACGAAAATGACCTAACTATTCATCCAATGACACAAATGAACTTATTGGATGCACAAGATTGGTTAAAAACCCTAATTGGAAAAGAATAAGCCTAGGGAGGACGAAAATGACCTAAACGTTAATCCAATGACACAAACACACCTATTGGATGCACAAGATTGGTTAGAAACCCTAATTGGACAAGAATAAGCCTAGGGAGGACGAAAATGACCTAAATGTTAATCCAATGACACAAATGAACTTATTGGATGCACAAGATTGGTTAAAAACCCTAATTGGACAAGAATAAGCCTTGGGAGGAAGAAAATAACCTAAATGTTTATCAAATGACTAAACACACCTATTGGATGCACAAGATTGGTTAAAAACCCTAATTGGACAAGAATAAGCCTAGGGAGGACGAAAATGACCTAAATGTTCATCCAATGACACAAACACACCTATTGGATGCACAAGATTGGTTAAAAACCCTAATTGGACAAGAATAAGCATAGGGAGGACGAAAATGACCTAAATGTTCATCCAATGACACAAACAATCCTATTGGATGCACAAGATTGGTTAGAAACCCTAATTGGACAAGAATAAGCCTAGGGAGGACGAAAATGACCTAAATGTTCATCCAATGATACAAACACACCTATTGGATGCACAAGATTGGTTAAAAACCCTAATTGGACAAGAATAAGCCTAGGAAGGACGAAAATGACCTAAATGTTCATCCAATGACACAAACACACCTATTGGATGCCCAAGATTGGTTAAAAACCCTAATTGGACAAGAATAAGCATAGGGAGGACGAAAATGACCTAAATGTTCATCCAATGACACAAACAATCCTATTGGATGCACAAGATTGGTTAGAAACCCTAATTGGACAAGAATAAGCCTAGGGAGGACGAAAATGACCTAAATGTTCATCCAATGACACAAACACACCTATTGGATGCACAAGATTGGTTAGAAACCCTAATTGGACAAGCATAAGCCTAGGGAGGACGAAAATGACCTAAATGTTAATCCAATGACACAAATGAACTTATTGGATGCACAAGATTGGTTGAAAATCCTAATTGGACAAGAATAAGCCTAGAGAGGACGAAAATAACCTAAATGTTCATCAAATGACTAAACACACCTATTGGATGCACAAGATTGGTTAGAAACCCTTATTGGACAAGAATAAGCCTAGGGAGGACGAAAATGACCTAAATGTTCATCCAATGACACAAACACACCTATTGGATGCCCAAGATTGGTTAAAAACCCTAATTGGACAAGAATAAGCATAGGGAGGACGAAAATGACCTAAATGTTCATCCAATGACACAAACACACCTATTGGATGCACAAGATTGGTTAGAAACCCTAATTGGACAAGAATAAGCCTAGGGAGGATGAAAATGACCTAAATATTCATCCAATGACACAAAAGAACTTATTGGATGCACAAGATTGCTTAAAACCCTAATTGGACAAGAATAAGACTAGGGAGGACGAAAATAACCTAAATGTTCATCCAATGACACAAACACACCTATTGGATGCACAAGATTGGTTAGAAACCCTAATTGGAGAAGAATAAGCCTAGGAAGGACGAAAATGACCTAAATGTTAATCCAATGACACAAATGAACTTATTGGATGCACAAGATTGGTTAAAAACCCTAATTGGACAAGAATAAGCCTAGGGAGGACGAAAATGACCTAAATGTTCATCCAATGACACAAACACACCTATTGGATGCACAAGATTGGTTAGAAACCCTAATTGGACAAGCATAAGCCTAGGGAGGACGAAAATGACCTAAATGTTAATCCAATGACACAAATGAACTTATTGGATGCACAGGATTGGTTAAAAACCCTAATTGGACAAGAATAAGCCTAGAGAGGTCGAAAATAACCTAAATGTTCATCAAATGACTAAACACACCTATTGAATGCACAAAATTGGTTAGAAACCCTAATTGGACAAGAATAAGCCTAGGGAGGACGAAAATGACCTAAGTGTTCACCCAATGACACAAATGAATTTATTGGATGCACAAGATTGGTTAAAAACCCTAATTGGACAAGAATAAGCCTAGGGAGGACGAAAATGACCTAAATGTTCATCCAATGACACAAACACACCTATTGGATGCACAAGATTGGTTAGAAACCCTAATTGGACAAGAATAAGCCTAGGGAGGACGAAAATGACCTAAGTGTTCACCCAATGACACAAATGAACTTATTGGATGCACAAGATTGCTTAAAATCCTAATTGGACAAGAATAAGCCTAGAGAGGTCGAAAATAACCTAAATGTTCATCAAATGACTAAACACACCTATTGGATGCACAAGATTGGTTAGAAACCCTAATTGGACAAGAATAAGCCTAGGGAGGACGAAAATGACCTAAGTGTTCACCCAATGACACAAATGAACTTATTGGATGCACAAGATTGGTTATAAACCCTAATTGGACAAGAATAAGCCTAGGGAGGACGAAAATGACCTAAATGTTCATCCAATGACACAAACACACCTATTGGATGCACAAGATTGGTTAGAAACCCTAATTGGACAAGAATAAGCCTAGGGAGGACGAAAATGACCTAAATGTTAATCCAATGACACAAATGAACTTATTGGATGCACAAGATTGGTTAAAAACCCTAATTAGACAAGAATAAGCCTAGGGAGGACTAAAATGACCTAAATGTTCATCCAATGACACAAACACACCTATTGGATTCACAAGATTGGTTAAAATCCCTAATTGGACAAGAATAAGCCTAGGGAACGACGAAAATGACCTAAGTTTTCATCCAATGACACAAACACACCTATTGGATGCACAAGATTGGTTAGAAACCCTAATTGGACAAGAATAAGCCTAGGGAGGACGAAAATGACCTTAATGTTCATCCAATGACACAAATGAACTTATTGGATGCACAAGATTGCTTAAAACCCTAATTGGACAAGAATAAGACTAGGGAGGACGAAAATGACCTAAATGTTCATCCAATGACACAAACACACCTATTGGATGCACAAGATTGGTTAGAAACCCTAATTGGACAACAATATGCCTAGGGAGGATGAAAATGACCTAAATATTCATCCAATGACACAAATGAACTTATTGGATGCACAAGATTGCTTAAAACCCTAATTGGACAAGAATAAGACTAGGGAGGACGAAAATGACCTAAATGTTCATCCAATGACACAAACACACCTATTGGATGCACAAGATTGGTTAGAAACCCTAATTGGACAAGAATAAGCCTTGGGAGGACGAAAATGACCTAAATGTTCATCCAATGACACAAATGAACTTATGGATGCACAATATTGGTTAAAAACCCTAATTGGACAAGAATAAGCCTAGGGAGGACGAAAATGACCTAAATGTTCATCCAATGACACAAACACACCTATTGGATGCACAAGATTGGTTAGAAACCCTAATTGGACAAGCATAAGCATAGGGAGGACGAAAATGACCTAAATGTTAATCCAATGACACAAATGAACTTATTGGATGCACAAGATTGGTTGAAAACCCTAATTGGACAAAAATAAGCCTAGAGAGGACGAAAATAACCTAAATGTTCATCAAATGACTAAACACACCTATTGGATGCACAAGATTGGTTAGAAACCCTAATTGGACAAGAATAAGCCTAGGGAGGACGAAAATGACCTAAGTGTTCACCCAATGACACAAATGAACTTATTAGATGCACAAGATTGGTTAAAAACCCTAATTGGACAAGAATAAGCCTAGGGAGGACGAAAATGACCTAAATGTTCATCCAATGACACAAACACACCTATTGGATGCACAAGATTGGTTAAAAACCCTAATGTGACAAGAATAAGCCTAGGGAGGACGAAAATGACCTAAATGTTCATCCAATGACACAAATGAACTTATTGGATGCACAAGATTGGTTAAAAACCCTAATTGGACAAGAATAAGCCTAGGGA
This sequence comes from Cicer pinnatifidum, assembly GCA_037974775.1. Classification (NCBI taxonomy): domain Eukaryota; kingdom Viridiplantae; phylum Streptophyta; class Magnoliopsida; order Fabales; family Fabaceae; genus Cicer; species Cicer pinnatifidum. The sequence continues at coordinate 241,509 of JBBPBR010000410.1, forward strand.
GGACGAAAATGACCTAAATGTTCATCCAATGACACAAATGAACTTATTGGATGCACAAGATTGTTTAAAAACCCTAATTAGACAAGAATAAGCCTATGGAGGACGAAAATGACCTAAATGTTCATCCAATGACACAAATGAACTTATTGGATGCACAAGATTGTTTAAAAACCCTAATTGGACAAGAATAAGCCTATGGAGGACGAAAATGACCTAAATGTTCTTCCAATGACACAAATGAACTTATTGGATGCACAAGATTGGTTGAAAACCTTAATTGGACAAGAATAAGCCTAGGGAGGACGAAAATGACCTAAATGTTCATCCAATGACACAAATGAACTTATTGGATGCACAAGATTGGTTAAAAACCCTAATTGGACAAGAATAAGCCTAGGGAGGACGAAAATGACCTAAATGTTCATCCAATGACACAAATGAACTTATTGGATGCACAAGATTGGTTAGAAACCCTAATTGGACAAGAATAAGCCTAGGAAGGACGAAAAAGACCTAAATGTTCACCCAATGACACAAATGAACTTATTGGATGCACAGGATTGGTTAAAATCCCTAATTGGACAAGAATAAGCCTTGGGAGGACGAAAATGACCAAAATGTTCACCCAATGACACAAATGAACTTATTGGATGCACAAGATTGGTTAAAAACCCTAATTGGACAAGAATAAGCCTAGGGAGGACGAAAATGACCTAAATGTTCATCCAATGACACAAACACACCTATTGGATGCACAAGATTGGTTAGAAACCCTAATTGGACAAGAATAAGCCTAGGGAGGACGAAAATGACCTAAATGTTCATCCAATGACACAAATGAACATATTGGATGCACAAGATTGGTTAAAAACCCTAATTGGAACAAGAATAAGCCTAGGGAGGACGAAAATGACCTAAATGTTCATCCAATGACACAAACACACCTATTGGATGCACAAGATTGTTTAGAAACCCTAATTGGACAAGAATAAGCCTAGGGAGGACGAAAATGACCTAAATGTTCATCCAATGACACAAATGAACATATTGGATGCACAAGATTGGTTAAAAACCCTAATTGGACAAGAATAAGCCTAGGGAGGACGAAAATGACCTAAATGTTCATCCAATGACACAATTGAACTTATTGGATGCACAAGATTAGTTAAAAACCGTAATTGGACAAGAATAAGCCTAGGGAGGACGAAAATGACCTAAATGTTCATCCAATGACACAATTGAACTTATTGGATGCACAAGATTGGTTAAAAACCCTAAATGGACAAAAATAAGCCTAGGGAGGACGAAAATGACCTAAATGTTCATCCAATGACACAAACACACCTATTGGATGCACAAGATTGGTTAGAAACCCTAATTGGACAAGAATAAGCCTAGGGAGGACGAAAATGACCTAAATGTTAATCCAATGACACAAATGAACTTATTGGATGCACAAGATTGGTTAAAAACCCTAATTGGACAAGAATAAGCCTAGGGAGGACGAAAATGACCTAAATGTTCATCCAATGACACAAACACACCTATTGGATGCACAAGATTGTTTAGAAACCCTAATTGGACAAGAATAAGACTAGGGAGGACGAAAATGACCTAAATGTTCATCCAATGACACAAACACACCTATTGGATGCAAAAGATTGGTTAGAAACCCTAATTGGACAAGAATAAGCCTAGCGAGGATGAAAATGACCTAAATATTCATCCAATGACACAAATGAACTTATTGGATGCACAAGATTGCTTAAAACCCTAATTGGACAAGAATAAGACTAGGGAGGACGAAAATAACCTAAATGTTCATCCAATGACACAAACACACCTATTGGATGCACAAGATTGGTTAGAAACCCTAATTGGACAAGAATAAGCCTAGAAAGGACGAAAATGACCTAAATGTTAATCCAATGACACAAATGAACTTATTGGATGCACAAGATTGGTTAAAAACCCTAATTGGACAAGAATAAGCCTAGGGAGGACGAAAATGACCTAAATGTTCATCCAATGACACAAACACACCTATTGGATGCACAAGATTGTTTAGAAACCCTAATTGGACAAGAATAAGACTAGGGAGGACGAAAATGACCTAAATGTTCATCCAATGACACAAACACGCCTATTGGATGCAAAAGATTGGTTAGAAACCCTAATTGGACAAGAATAAGCCTAGCGAGGATGAAAATGACCTAAATATTCATCCAATGACACAAATGAACTTATTGGATGCACAAGATTGCTTAAAACCCTAATTGGACAAGAATAAGACTAGGGAGGACGAAAATAACCTAAATGTTCATCCAATGACACAAACACACCTATTGGATGCACAAGATTGGTTAGAAACCCTAATTAGACAAGAAATAAGCCTAGGGAGGACGAAAATGACCTAAATGTTCACCCAATGACACAAATGAACTTATTGGATGCACAAGATTGGTTAAAAACCCTAATTGGACAAGAATAAGCCTAGGGAGGACGAAAATGACCTAAATGTTCATCCAATGACACAAACACACCTATTGGATGCACAAGATGGGTTAGAAACCCTAATTGGACAAGCATAAGCCTAGGGATGACGAAAATGACCTAAATGTTCATCCAATGACACAAATGAACTTATGGATGCACAAGATTGGTTAAAAACCCTAATTGGACAAGAATAAGCCTAGGGAGGACGAAAATGACCTAAATGTTCATCCAATGACACAAACACACCTATTGGATGCACAAGATTGGTTAGAAACCCTAATTGGACAAGCATAAGCCTAGGGAGGACGAAAATGACCTAAATGTTAATCCAATGACACAAATGAACTTATTGGATGCACAAGATTGGTTGAAAACCCTAATTTGACAAGAATAAGCCTAGAGAGGACGGAAATAACCTAAATGTTCATCAAATGACTAAACACACCTATTGGATGCACAAGATTGGTTAGAAACCCTAAGTGGACAAGAATAAGCCTAGGGAGGACGAAAATGACCTAAGTGTTCACCCAATGACACAAATGAACTTATTGGATGCACAAGATTGGTTAAAAACCCTTATTGGACGAGAATAAGCCTAGGGAGGACGAAAATGACCTAAATGTTCATCCAATGACACAAACACACCTATTGGATGCACAAGATTGGTTAAAAACCCTAATTGGATAAGAATAAGCATAAGGAGGACGAAAAGGACCTAAATGTTCATCCAATGACACAAATGAACTTATTGGATGCACAAGATTTGTTAAAAACACTAATTGGACAAGAATAAGCCTAGAGAGGACGAAAATGACCTAAATGTTCATCCAATGACATAATTGAACTTATTGGATGCACAAGATTGGTTAAAAACCCTAATTGGACAAGAATAAGCCTAGGGAGGACGAAAATGACCTAAATGTTCATCCAATGACACAAACACACTTATTGGATGCACAAGGTTGGTTAAAAACCCTAATTGGACAAGAATAAGCCTAGGGAGGACGAAAATGACCTAAATGTTAATTCAATGGCACAAATGAACTTATTGGATGCACAAGATTGGTTAAAAATCCTAATTGGACAAGAATAAGCCTAGAGAGGACGAAAATGACCTAAATGTTCATCCAATGACACAAACACACCTATTGGAAGCACAAGATTGTTTAGAAACCCTAATTGGACAAGAATAAGCCTAGGGAGGACGAAAATGACCTAAATGTTCATCCAATGACACAAATGAACATATTGGATGCACAAGATTGGTTAAAAACCCTAATTGGACAAGAATAAGCCTAGGGAGGACGAAAATGACCTAAATGTTCATCCAATGACACAATTGAACTTATTGGATGCACAAGATTTGTTAAAAATCCTAATGGGACAAGAATAAGCCTAGGGAGGACGAAAATGAACTAAATGTTCATCTAATAACACAAACACACCTATTGGATGCACAAGATTGGTTAAAAACCCTAATTGGACAAGAATAAGCATTGGGAAGACGAAAATGACCTAAATGTTCATCCAATGACACAAACACACCTATTGGATACACAAGATAGGTTAGAAAATGACCTAAATGTTCATCCAATGACGCAAATGAACTTATTGGATGCACAAGATTGGTTAAAAACCCTAATTGGACAAGAATAAGCCTAGGGAGGACGAAAATGACCTAAATGTTCATCCAATGACACAAATGAACTTATTGGATGCATAAGATTGGTTAAAAACCCTAATTGGACAAGAATAAGCCTAGGGTGGACGAAAATGACCTAAGTGTTCATCCAATGAAACAAATGAACTTATTGGATGCACATGATTGGTTAAAAACCCTAATTGGACAAGAATAAGCCTAGGGAGGACGAAAATGACCTAAATGTTCATCCAATGACACAAATGAACATATTGGATGCACAAGATTGGTTAAAAACCCTAATTGGACAAGAATAAGCCTAGGGAGGACGAAAATTACCTAAATGTTCATCCAATGACACAAATGAACATATTGGATGCACAAGATTGGTTAAAAACCCTAATTGGACAAGAATAAGCCTAGGGAGGACGAAAATGACCTAAATGTTCATCCAATGACACAATTGAACTTATTGGATGCACAAGATTCGTTAAAAACCCTAATGGGACAAGAATAAGGTTAGGGAGGACGAAAATGACCTAAATGTTCATCCAATGTCACAAACATACCTATTGGATGCACAAGATTGCTTAAAACCCTAATTGGACAAGAATAAGACTAGGGAGGACGAAAATGACCTAAATGTTCATCCAATGACACAAACACACCTATTGGATGCACAAGATTGGTTAGAAACCCTAATTGGACAAGAATAAGCTTAAGAAGGACGAAAATGACCTAAATGTTAATCCAATGACACAAATGAACTTATTGGATGCACAAGATTGGTTAAAAACCCTAATTGGACAAGAATAAGCCTAGGGAGGACGAAAATGACCTAAATGTTCATCCAATGACACAAACACACCTATTGGATGCACAAGATTGGTTAGAAACCCTAATTGGACAAAAATAAGCCTAGGAAGGACGAAAATGACCTAAATGTTAATCCAATGACACAAATGAACGTATTGGATGCACAAGATTGGTTAAAAACCCTAATTGGACAAGAATAAGCCTAGGGAGGATGAAAATGACCTAAATGTTCATCCAATGACACAAACACACCTATTTGATGCACAAGATTGGTTAGAAACCCTAATTGGACAAGAATAAGCCTAGGAAGGACGAAAATGACCTAAATGTTAATCCAATGACACAAATGAATTTATTGGATGCACTAGATTGGTTAAAAACCCTAATTGGACAAGAATAAGCCTAGGGAGGACGAAAATGACCTAAATGTTCATCCAATGACACAAATGAACTTATTGGATGCACAAGATTGGTTAAAAACCCTAATTGGACAAGAATAAGCCTAGAGAGGATGAAAATGACCTAAATGTTCATCCAATGACACAAACACACCTATTGGATGCACAAGATTGTTTAGAAACCCTAATTGGACAAGAATAAGCCTAGGGAGGACGAAAATGACCTAAATGTTCATCCAATGACACAAATGAACATATTGGATGCACAAGATTGGTTAAAAACCCTAATTGGACAAGAATAAGCCTAGGGAAGACGAAAATGACCTAAATGTTCATCCAATGACACAATTGAACTTATTGGATGCACAAGATTGGTTAAAAACCCTAATGGGACAAGAATAAGCCTAGGGAGGAGGAAAATGACCTAAATGTTCATCCAATGTCACAAACACACCTATTGGTTGCACAAGATTGGTTAGAAACCCTAATTGGAAGAGAATAAGCCTAGGGAGGACGAAAATGACCTAAATGTTAATCTAATGACACAAATGAACTTATTGGATGCACAACATAGGTTAAAAACCCTAATTGGTCAAGAATAAGCCTAGGGAGGACGAAAATGACCTAAATGTTCATCCAATGACACAAACACACCTATTGGATGCACAAGATTGTTTAGAAACCCTAATTGGACAAGAATAAGCCTAGGGAGGACGAAAATGACCTAAATGTTCATCCAATGACACAAATGAACATATTGGATGCACAAGATTGGTTAAAAACCCTAATTGGACAAGAATAAGCCTAGGGAAGACGAAAATGACCTAAATGTTCATCTAATGACACAATTGAACTTATTGGATGCACAAGATTGGTTAAAAACCCTAATGGGACAAGAATAAGCCTAGGGAGGACGAAAATGACCTAAATGTTCATCCAATGTCACAAACACACCTATTGGATGCACAAGATTGGTTAGAAACCCTAATTGGACAAGAATAAGCCTAGGGAGGACGAAAATTACCTAAATGTTAATCGAATGACACAAATGAACTTATTGGATGCACAAGATTGGTTAGAAACCCTAATTGGACAAGAATAAGCCTAGGGAGGACGAAAATGACCTAAATGTTCATCCAATGACACAAATGAACATATTGGATGCACAAGATTGGTTAAAAACCCTAATTGGACAAGAATAAGCCTAGGGAAGACGAAAATGACCTAAATGTTCATCTAATGACACAATTGAACTTATTGGATGCACAAGATTGGTTAAAAACCCTAATGGGACAAGAATAAGCCTAGGGAGGACGAAAATGACCTAAATGTTCATCCAATGTCACAAACACACCTATTGGATGCACAAGATTGGTTAGAAACACTAATGGGACAAGAATAAGCCTAGGGTGGACGAAAATGACCTAAATGTTCATCCAATGACACAATTGAACTTATTGGATGCACAAGATTTGTTAAAAACCCTAATGGGACAAGAATAAGCCTAGGGAGGACGAAAAAGACCTAAATGTTCATCCAATGTCACAAACACAACTATTGGATGCACAAGATTGGTTAAAAACCCTAATTGGACAAGAATAAGCATAGGGAGGACAAAAATGACCTAAATGTTCATCCAATGACACAAACACACCTATTGGATGCACAAGATTGGTTAGAAACCCTAATTGGACAAGAATAAGCCTAGGGAGGATGAAAATGACCTAAATATTCATCTAATGACACAAATGAACTTATTGGATGCACAAGATTGCTTAAAACCCTAATTGGACAAGAATAAGACTAGGGAGGACGAAAATAACCTAAATGTTCATCCAATGACACAAACACACCTATTGGATGCACAAGATTGGTTAGAAACCCTAATTGGACAAGAATAAGCCTAGGAAGGACGAAAATGACCTAAATGTTAATCCAATGACACCAATCAACTTATTGGATGCACAAGATTGGTTAAAAACCCTAATCGGACAAGAATAAGCCTAGGGAGGACGAAAATGACCTAAATGTTCATCCAATGACACAAACACACCTATTGGATGCACAAGATTGGTTAGAAACCCTAATTGGACAAGAATAAGCCTAGGAAGGACGAAAATGACCTAAATGTTAATCCAATGACACAAATAAACTTATTAGAGGCACAAGATTGGTTAAAAACCCTAATTGGACAAGAATAAGCCTAGGGAGGACGAAAATGACCTAAATGTTCATCCAATGACACAAACACACCTATTGGATGCACAAGATTGGTTAGAAACCCTAATTGGACAAGAATAAGCCTTGGGAGGATGAAAATGACCTAAATATTCATCCAATGACACAAATGAACTTATTGGATGCACAAGATTGCTTAAAACCCTAATTGGACAAGAATAAGACTAGGGAGGACGAAAATGACCTAAATGTTCATCCAATGACACAAACACACCTATTGGATGCACAAGATTGGTTAGAAACCATAATTGGACAAGAATATGCCTAGGGAGGATGAAAATGACCTAAATATTCATCCAATGACACAAATGAACTTATTGGATGCACAAGATTGCTTAAAACCCTAATTGGACAAGAATAAGACTAGGGAGGACGAAAATAACCTAAATGTTCATCCAATGACACAAACACACCTATTGGATGCACAAGATTGGTTAGAAACCCTAATTGGACAAGAATAAGCCTAGGAAGGACGAAAATGACCTAAATGTTAATCCAATGACACAAATGAACTTATTGGATGCACAAGATTGGTTAAAAACCCTAATTGGACAAGAATAAGCCTAGGAAGGACGAAAATGACCTAAATGTTTATCTAATGACACAAATGAACTTATTTAAGGCACAAGATTGGTTAAAAACCCTAATTGGACAAGAATAAGCCTAGGGAGGACGAAAATGACCTAAATGTTCATCCAATGACACAAACACACCTATTGGATGCACAAGATTGGTTAGAAACCCTAAATGGACAAGAATAAGCCTAGGGAGGATGAAAATGACCTAAATATTCATCCAATGACACAAATGAACTTATTGGATGCACAAGATTGCTTAAAACCCTAATTGGACAAGAATAAGACTAGGGAGGACGAAAATAACCTAAATTTTCATCCAATGACACAAACACACCTATTGGATGCACAAGATTGGTTAGAAACCCTAATTGGACAAGAATAAGCCTAGGGAGGACGAAAATGACCTAAATGTTAATCCAATGACACAAATGAACTTATTGGATGCACAAGATTGGTTAAAAACACTAATTGGACAAGAATAAGCCTAAGGAGGACGAAAGTGACCTAAATGTTCATCCAATGACACAAACACACCTATTGGATGCACAAGATTGGTTAGAAACCCTAATTGGACAAGAATAAGCCTAGGGAGGACGAAAATGACCTAAATGTTAATCCAATGACACAAATGAACTTATTGGATGCACAAGACTGGTTAAAAACCCTAATTGGACAAGAATAAGCCTAGGGAGGATGAAAATGACCTAAATGTTCATCCAATGACACAAAAACACCTATTGGATGCTCAATATTGGTTAAAAACCCTAATTGGACAAGAATAAGCCTAGGGAGGACGAAAATGACCTAAATGTTCATCCAATGACACAAACACACCTATTGGATGCACAAGATTGGTTAGAAACCCTAATTTGACAAGAATAAGCCTAGGGAGAACGAAAATGACCTAACTATTCATCCAATGACACAAATGAACTTATTGGATGCACAAGATTGCTTAAAACCCTAATTGGACAAGAATAAGACTAGGGAGGACGAAAATGACCTAAATGTTCATCCAATGACACAAACACACCTATTGGATGCACACGATTGGTTAGAAACCCTAATTTGACAAGAATAAGCTTAGGGAGGACGAAAATGACCTAACTATTCATCCAATGACACAAATGAACTTATTGGATGCACAAGATTGCTTAAAACCCTAATTGGACAAGAATAAGGCTAGGGAGGACGAAAATAACCTAAATATTCATCCAATGACACAAACACACCTATTGGATGCACAAGATTGGTTAGAAACCCTAATTTGACAAGAATAAGCCTAGGGAGAACGAAAATGACCTAACTATTCATCCAATGACACAAATGAACTTATTGGATGCACAAGATTGCTTAAAACCCTAATTGGACAAGAATAAGACTAGGGAGGACGAAAATGACCTAAATGTTCATCCAATGACACAAACACACCTATTGGATACACAAGATTGATTAGAAACCCTAATTGGACAAGAATAAGCCTAGGAAGGACGAAAATGACCTAAATGTTAATCCAATGACAAAAATGAACTTATTGGATGCACAAGATTGGTTAAAAATCCTAATTGGACAAGTATAAGCCTAGGGAGGACGAAAATGACCTAAATGTTCATCCAATGACACAAACTCACCTATTGGATGCTCAAGATTGGTTAAAAACCCTAATTGGACAAGAATAAGCCTAGGGAGGATGAAAATGACCTAAATTTTCATCCAATGACACAAATGAACTTATTGGATGCACAAGATTGCTTAAAACCCTAATTGGACAAGAATAAGACTAGGGAGGACGAAAATGACCTAAATGTTCATCCAATGACACAAACACACCTATTGGATGCACAAGATTGGTTAGAAACCCTAATTGGACAAGAATAAGCCTAGGAAGGACGAAAATGACCTAAATGTTAATCCAATGACACAAATGAACTTATTGGATGCACAAGATTGGTTAAAAACCCTAATTGGACAAGAATAAGCCTAGGGAGGACGAAAATGACCTAAATGTTCATCCAATGACACAAACACACCTATTAGATGCATAAGATTGGTTAGAAACCCTAATTGGACAAGAATAAGCCTAGGAAGGACGAAAATGACCTAAATGTTCATTCAATGACACAAATGAACTTATTGGACGCACAAGATTGCTTAAAACCCTAATTGGACAAGAATAAGACTAGGGAGGACGAAAACGACCAAAATGTTCATCCAATGACACAAACACACCTATTGGATGCACAAGATTGGTTAGAAACCCTAATTGGACAAGAATAAGCCTAGGAAGGACGAAAATGACCTAAATGTTAATCCAATGACACAAATGAACTTATTGGATGCACAAGATTGGTTAAAAACCCTAATTGGACAAGAGTAAGCCTAGGGAGGACCAAAATGACCTAAATGTTCATCCAATGACACAAACACACCTATTGGATGCACAAGATTGGTAAGAAACCCTAATTGTTCAAGAATAAGCCTAGGAAGGACGAAAATGACCTAAATGTTAATCCAATGACACAAATGAACTTATTGGATGCACAAGATTGGTTAAAAACCCTAATTGGACAAGAATAAGCCTAGGGAGGACGAAAATGACCTAAATGTTCATCCAATGACACAAACACACCTATTGGATGCACAAGATTGGTTAGAAACCCTTATTGGACAAGAATAAGCCTAGGGAGGACGAAAATGACCTAAATGTTAATCCAAAGACACAAATGAACTTATTGGATGCACAAGATTGGTTAAAAACCCTAATTGGACAAGAATAAGCCTAGGGAGGACGAAAATGACCTAAATGTTCATCCAATGACACAAACACACCTATTGGATGCACAAGATTGGTTAAAAACCCTAATTGGACAAGAATAAACCTTGGGAGGACGAAAATGACCTAAATATTCATCCAATGAAACAAATGAACTTATTGGATGCCTAAGATTGGTTAAAAACCCTAATTGGACAAGAATAAGCCTAGGGTGGACGAAAATGACCTAAATGTTTATCCAATGACACAAATGAACTTATTGGATGCACAAGATTGGTTAAAAACCCTAATTGGACAAGAATAAGCCAAGGGAGGACGAAAATGACCTAAATGTTCATCCAATGACACAAACACACCTATTGGATGCCCAAGATTGGTTAAAAACACTAATTGGACAAAAATAAGCCTAGGAAGGACGAAAATGACCTAAATGTTCATCCAATGACACAAACACACCTATTGGATGCACAAGATTGGTTAAAAACCCTAATTGCACAAGAATAAGCCTAGGGAGGACGAAAATGACCTAAATGTTCATCCAATGACACAAATGAACTTATTGGATGCACAATATTGGTTAAAAACCCTAATTGGACAAGAATAAGACTAGGGAGGACGAAAATGACCTAAATGTTCATTTAATGACACAAACACACCTATTGGATGCACAAGATTGGTTAGAAACCCTAATTGGACAAGAATAAGTCTAGGGAGGATGAAAATGACCTAAATATTCATCCAATGACACAAATGAACTTATTGGATGCACAAGATTGCTTAAAACCCTAATTGGACAAGAATAAGACTAGCGAGGACAAAAATGACCTAAATGTTCATCCAATGACACAAACACACCTATTGGATGCACAAGATTGGTTAAAAACCCTAATTGCACAAGAATAAGCCTAGGGAGGACGAAAATGACCTAAATGTTCATCCAATGACACAAATGAACTTATTGGATGCACAAGATTGCCTAAAACCCTAATTGGACAAGAATAAGACTAGGGAGGACGAAAATGACCTAAATGTTCATCCAATGACACAAACACACCTATTGGATGCAAAAGATTGGTTAGAAACCCTAATTGGACAAGAATAAGCCTATGGAGGATGAAAATGACCTAAATATTCATCCAATGACACAAATGAACTTATTGAATGCACAAGATTGCTTAAAACCCTAATTGGACAAGAATAAGACTAGGGAGGACGAAAATGACCTAAATGTTCATCCAACAACACAAACACACCTATTGGATGCACAATATTTGTTAAAAACCCTAATTGGACTAGAATAATCCTAGGGAGGACGAAAATGACCTAAATGTTCATCCTATGACACAAATGAAATTATTGGATGCACAAGATTGGTTAAAAACCCTAATTGGACAAGAATAAGCCTAGGGAGGACGAAAATGACCTAAATGTTCATCCAATGACACAAACACACTTATTGGATGCACAAGGTTGGTTAAAAACCCTAATTGGACAAGAATAAGCCTAGGGAGGACGAAAATGACCTAAATGTTAATTCAATGGCACAAATGAACTTATTGGATGCACAAGATTGGTTAAAAATCCTAATTGGACAAGAATAAGCCTAGAGAGGACGAAAATGACCTAAATGTTCATCCAATGACACAAACACACCTATTGGATGCACAAGATTGTTTAGAAACCCTAATTGGACAAGAATAAGCCTAGGGAGGACGAAAATGACCTAAATGTTCATCCAATGACACAAATGAACATGTTGGATGCACAAGATTGGTTAAAAACCCTAATTGAACAAGAATAAGCCTAGGGAGGACGAAAATGACCTAAATGTTCATCCAATGACACAAATGAACATATTGGATGCACAAGATTGGTTAAAAACCCTAATTGGACAAGAATAAGCCTAGGGAGGACGAAAATGACCTAAATGTTCATCCAATGACACAATTGAACTTATTGGATTCACAAGATTGGTTAAAAACCCTAATGGGACAAGAATAAGGTTAGGGAGGACGAAAATGACCTAAATGTTCATCCAATGACACAAACACACCTATTGGATGCACAAGATTGGTTAAAAATCCTAATTGGATAAGAATAAGCATAGGGAGGACGAAAATGACCTAAATGTTAATCCAATGACACAAATGAACTTATTGGATGCACAAGATTGGTTAAAAACCCTAATTGGACAAGAATAAGCCTAGGGAGGACGAAAATAACCTAAATGTTCATCAAATGACTAAACACACCTATTGGATGCACAAGATTGGTTAGAAACCCTAATTGGACAAGAATAAGCCTAGGATGGACGAAAATGACCTAAATGTTAATCCAATGACACAAATGAACTTATTGGATGCACAAGATTGGTTAAAAACCCTAATTGGACAAGAATAAGCCTAGGGAGGACGAAAATGACCTATATGTTCATCCAATGACACAAACACACCTATTGGATGCACAAGATTGGTTAGAAACCCTAATTGCACAAGAATAAGCATAGGGAGGACGAAAATGACCTAAATGTTAATCCAATGACACAAATGAACTTATTGGATGCACAAGATTGGTTAAAAACCCTAATTGGACAAGAATAAGCCTAGGGAGGACGAAAATAACCTAAATGTTCATCAAATGACTAAACACACCTATTGGATGCACAAGATTGGTTAGAAACCCTAATTGGACAAGAATAAGCCTAGGGAGGAGGAAAATGACCTAACTATTCATCCAATGACACAAACACACCTATTGGATGCACACGATTGGTTAAAAACCCTAATTGGACAAGAATAAGCCTAGGGAGGACGAAAATGACCTAAATGTTCATCCAACGACACAAACACACCTATTGGATGCACAAGATTGGTTAGAAACCCTAATTTGACAAGAATAAGCCTAGGGAGGACGAAAATGACCTAACTATTCATCCAATGACACAAATGAACTTATTGGATGCACAAGATTGGTTAAAAACCCTAATTGGACAAGAATAAGCCTAGGGAGGACGAAAATGACCTAAATGTTCATCCAATGACCCAAACACACCTATTAGATGCAGAAGATTGGTTAAAAACCCTAATTGGACAAGAATAAGTCTAGGGAGGACAAAAATGACCTAAATGTTCATCCAATGACACAAATGAACTTATTGGATGCACAAGATTGGTTAAAAACCCTAATTGGACAAGAATAAGCCTAGGGAGGACGAAAATGACCTAAATGTTCATCCAATGACACAAACACAACTATTGGATGCACTAGATTGGTTAGGAACCCTAATTGGACAAGAATAAGCCTACGGATGACGAAAATGACCTAAATGTTAATCCAATGACACAAATGAACTTATTGGATGCACAAGATTGGTTAAAAACACTAATTGGCCAAGAATAAGCCTAGGGAGGACGAAAATGACCTAAATGTTCATCAAATGACTAAACACACCTATTGGATGCACAAGATTGGTTAGAAACCCTAATTTGACAAGAATAAGCCTAGGGAGGACGAAAATGACCTAAATGTTCATCCAATGACACAAACACACCTATTGGATGCACAAGATTGGTTAAAAACCCTAATTGGACAATAATAAGCATAGGGAGGACGAAAATGACCTAAATGTTCATCCAATGACACAAACACACCTATTGGATGCACAAGATTGGTTAGAAACCCTAATTGGACAAGAATAAGCCTAGGGAGGACGAAAATGACCTAAATGTTAATCCAATGACACAAATGAACTTATTGGATGCACAAGATTGGTTAAAAACCCTAATAGGACAAGAATAAGCCTAGTGAGGACGAAAATGACCTAAATGTTCATCCAATGACACAAACACACCTATTGGATGCACAAGATTGGTTAAAAACCCTAATTGTACAAGAATAAGCATAGGGAGGACGAAAATGACCTAAATGTTCATCCAATGACACAATTGAACTTATTGGATGCACAAGATTGGTTAAAAAGCCTAATTGGACAAGAATAAGCCTAGGGAGGACGAAAATGATCTAAATGTTCATCCAATGACACAAACACACCTATTGGATGCACAAGATTGGTTAGAAACCCTAATTGGACAAGAATAAGCCTAGGGAGGACGAAAATGACCTAAATGTTAATCCAATGACACAAATGAACTTATTGGATGCACAAGATTGGTTAAAAACCCTAATTGGACAAGAATAAGCCTAGGGAGGACGAAAATAACCTAAATGTTCATCAAATGACTAAACACACCTATTGGATGCACAAGATTGGTTAGAAACCCTAATTGGACAATAATAAGCCTAGGAAGGACGAAAATGACCTAAATGTTCACCCAAAGACACAAATGAACTTATTGGATGCACAAGATTGGTTAAAAACCCTAATTGGACAAGAATAAGCCTAGGGAGGACGAAAATGACCTAAATGTTCATCCAATGACACAAACACACCTATTGGATGCACAAGATTGGTTAGAAACCCTAATTGGACAAGAATAAGCCTAGGGAGGACGAAAATGACCTAAATGTTAATCCAATGACACAAATGAACTTATTGGATGCACAAGATTGGTTAAAAACCCTAATTGGACAAGAATAAGCCTAGGGAGGACGAAAATAACCTAAATGTTCATCAAATGACTAAACACACCTATTTGATGCACAAGAATGGTTAGAAACCCTAATTGGACAAGAATAAGCCTAGGGAGGACGAAAATGACCTAACTATTCATCCAATGACACAAATGAACTTATTGGATGAACAAGATAGCTTAAAACCCTAATTGGACAAGAATAAGACTAGGGAGGACGAAAATGACCTAAATGTTCATCCAATGACACAAACACACCTATTGGATGCACAAGATTGGTTAGAAACCCTAATTGGACAAGAATAAGCCTAGGGAGGACGAAAATGACCTAAATGTTCACCCAATGACACAAATGAACTTATTGGATGCACAAGATTGGTTAATAACCCTAATTGGACAAGAATAAGCCTAGGGAGGACGAAAATGACCTAAATGTTCATCCAATGACACAAACACACCTATTGGATGCACAAGATTGGTTAGAAACCCTAATTGGACAAGAATAAGCCTAGGGAGAACGAAAACGACCTAAATATTCATCCAATGACACAAATGAACTTATTGGATGCACAAGATTGCTTAAAACCCTAATTGGACAAGAATAAGACTAGGGAGGACGAAAATGACCTAAATGTTCATCCAATGACACAAACACACCTATTGGATGCACAAGAGTGGTTAGAAACCCTAATTGGACAAGAATAAGCCTTGGGAGGACGAAAATGACCTAAATGTTCATCCAATGACACAAATGAACTTATTGGATGCACAAGATTGGTTAAAAACCCTAATTGGACAAGAATAAGCCTAGGGAGGACGAAAATGACCTAAATGTTCATCCAATGACACAAACACACCTATTGGATGCACAAGATTGGTTAAAAACTCTAATTGGACAAGAATAAGCCTAGGAAGGACGAAAATGACCTAAATGTTCATCCAATGACACAAATGAACTTATTGGATGCACAAGATTGGTTAAAAACCCTAATTGGACAAGAATAAGCCTAGGGAGGACGAAAATGACCTAAATGTTCATCCAATGACACAAATGAACTTATTGGATGCACAAGATTGGTTAAAAACCCTAATTGGACAAGAAAAAGCCTTGGGAGGACGAAAATGACCTAAATGTTCATCCAATGACACAAATGAACTTATTGGATGCACAAGATTGGTTAAAAACCCTAATTGGACAAGAATAAGCCTTGGGAGGACGAAAATGACCTAAATGTTCATCCAATGACACAAATGAACTTATTGGATGCACAAGATTGGTTAAAAACCCTAATTGGCCAAGAATAAGCCTAGGGAGGACGAAAATGACCTAAATGTTCATCCAATGACACAAACACACCTATTGGATGCACAAGATTGGTTAAAAACCCTAATTGGACAAGAATAAGCCTAGGGAGGACGAAAATAACCCAAATGTTCATCCAATGACACAAACACACCTATTGGATGCACAAGATTGGTTAAAAACCCTAATTGGACAAGAATAAGCCTAGGGAGGACGAAAATGACCTAAATGTTAATCCAATGACACAAATGAACTTATTGGATGCACAAGATTGGTTAAAAACCCTAATTGCATAAGAATAAGCCTAGGGAGGACGAAAATGACCTAAATGTTAATCCAATGACACAAACGAACTTATTGGATGCACAAGATTGGTTAAAAACCCTAATTGGACAAGAATAAGCCTAGGGAGGACGAAAATGACCTAAATGTTAATCTAATGACACAAATAAACTTATTGGATGCACAAGATTGGTTAAAAACCCTAATTGGACAAGAATAAGCCTAGGGAGGACGAAAATGACCTAAATGTTCATCCAATGACACAAACACACTTATTGGATGCACAAGATTGTTTAGAAACCCTAATTGGACAAGAATAAGCCTAGGGAGGACGAAAATGACCTAAATGTTCATCCAATGACACAAATGAACATATTGGATGCACAAGATTGGTTAAAAACCCTAATTGGACAAGAATAAGCCTTGGGAAGACGAAAATGACCTAAATGTTCATCCAACGACACAATTGAACTTATTTGATGCACAAGATTGGTTAAAAACCCTAATGGGACAAGAATAAGCCTAGGGGGGATGAAAATGACCTCAATGTTCATCCAATGTCACAAACACACCTATTGGATGCACAAGATTGGTTAGAAACCCTAATTGGACAAGAATAAGCCTAGGGAGGACGAAAATGACCTAAATGTTAATCCAATGACACAAATGAACTTATTGGATGCACAAGATTGGTTAAAAACTCTAATTGGACAAGAAAAAGCCTAGGGAGGACGAAAATGACCTAAATGTTCATCCAATGACACAAACACACCTATTGGATGAACAAGATTGTTTAGAAACCCTAATTGGACAAGAATAAGCCTAGGGAGGACGAAAATGACCTAAATGTTCATCCAATGACACAATTGAACTTATTGGATGCACAAGATTGGTTAAAAACCCTAATTGGAAAAGAATAAGCCTAGGGAGGACGAAAATGACCTAAATGTTCATCCAATGAACAAACACACCTATTGGATGCACAAGATTGGTTAGAAACCCTAATTGGACAAGAATAAGCCTAGGGAGGACGAAAATGACCTAAATGTTAATCCAATGACACAAATGAACTTATTGGATGCACAAGATTGGTTAAAAACCCTAATTAGACAAGAATAAGCCTAGGGAGGATGAAAATGACCTAAATGTTCATCCAATGACACAAACACACCTATTGCATGCACAAGATTGGTTAGAAACCCTAATTGGACAAGAATAAGCCTAGGGAGGACGAAAATGACCTAAATGTTAATCCAATGACACAAATGAACTTATTGGATGCACAAGATTGGTTAAAAACCCTAATTGGACAAGAATAAGCCTAGGGAGGACGAAAATAACCTAAATGTTCATCAAATGACTAAACACACCTATTCGATGTACAAGAATGGTTAGAAACCCTAATTGGACAAGAATAAGCCTAGGGAGGACGAAAATGACCTAACTATTCATCCAATGACACAAATGAACTTATTGGATGCACAAGATTGGTTAAAAACCCTAATTGGACAAGAATAAGCCTAGGGAGGACGAAAATGACCTAAATGTTCATCCAATGACACAAACACACCTATTGGATGCACAAGATTGGTTAGAAACCCTAATTGGACAAGAATATGCCTAGGGAGGACGAAAATGACCTAAATGTTCATCCAATGACACGAACACACCTATTGGATGCACACGATTGATTAGAAACCCTAATTTGACAAGAATAAGCCTAGGGAGGACAAAAATGACCTAACTATTCATCCAATGACACAAATGAACTTATTGGATGCACAAGATTGGTTAAAAACCCTAATTGGAAAAGAATAAGTCTAGGGAGGACGAAAATGACCTAAATGTTCATCCAATGACACAAACACACCTATTGGATGCACAAGATTGGTTAGAAACCCTAATTGGACAAGAATAAGCCTAGGGAGGACGAAAATGACCTAAATGTTAATCCAATGACACAAATGAACTTATTGGATGCACAAGATTGGTTAAAAACCCTAATTGGACAAGAATAAGCCTAGGGAGGACGAAAATAACCTAAATGTTCATCAAATGACTAAACACACCTATTGGATGCACAAGATTGGTTAAAAACCCTGATTGGACAAGAATAAGCCTAGGGAGGACGAAAATGACCTAAATGTTCATCCAATGACACAAACACACCTATTGGATGCACAAGATTGGTTAAAAACCCTAATTGGACAAGAATAAGACTAGGGAGGACGAAAATGACCTAAATGTTCATCCAATGACACAAACACACCTATTGGATTCACAAGATTGTTTAGAAACCCTAATTGGACAAGAATAAGCCTAGGGAGGATGAAAATGACCTAGATATTCATCCAATGACACAAATGAACTTATTGGATGCACAAGATTGCTTAAAACCCTAATTGGACAAGAATAAGACTAGGGAGGACGAAAATGACCTAAATGTTCATCCAATGACACAAACACACCTATTGGATGCACAAGATTGGTTAGAAACCCTAATTGGACAAGAATAAGCCTTGGGAGGACGAAAATGACCTAAATGTTCATCCAATGACACAAATGAACTTATTGGATGCACAAGATTGGTTAAAAACCCTAGTTGGACAAGAATAAGCCTAGGGAGGACGAAAATGACCTAAATGTTCATCCAATGACACAAACACACCTATTGGATGCACAAGATTGGTTAAAAACCCTAATTGCACAAGAATAAGCCTAGGGAGGACGAAAATGACCTAAATGTTCATCCAATGACACAAATGAACTTATTGGATGCACAAGATTGGTTAAAAACCCTAATTGGACAAGAATAAGCCTAGGGAGGACGAAAATGACCTAAATGTTCATCCAATGACACAAACACACCTATTGGATTTACAAGATTGGTTAAAAACCCTAGTTGGACAAGAATAAGCCTAGGGAGGACGAAAATGACCTAAATGTTCATCCAATGACACAAACACACCTATTGGATGCACAAGATTGGTTAGAAACCCTAATTTGACAAGAATAATCCTAGGGAAGACGAAAATGACCTAAATATTCATCCAATGACACAAATGAACTTATTGGATGCACAAGATTGCTTAAAACCCTAGTTGGACAAGAATAAGCCTAGGGAGGACGAAAATGACCTAAATGTTCATCCAATGACACAAACACACCTATTGGATGCACAAGATTGGTTAAAAACCCTAATTGCACAAGAATAAGCCTAGGGAGGACGAAAATGACCTAAATGTTCATCCAATGACACAAATGAACTTATTGGATGCACAAGATTGCCTAAAACCCTAATTGGACAAGAATAAGACTAAGGAGGACGAAAATGACCTAAATGTTCATCCAATGACACAAACACACCTATTGGATGCACAAGATTGGTTAGAAACCCTAATTGGACAAGAATAAGCCTAGGGAGGATGAAAATGACCTAAATATTCATCCAATGACACAAATGAACTTATTGAATGCACAAGATTGCTTAAAACCCTAATTGGACAAGAATAAGACTAGGGAGGACGAAAATGACCTAAATGTTCATCCAACAACACAAACACACCTATTGGATGCACAATATTTGTTAGAAACCCTAATTGGACTAGAATAATCCTAGGGAGGACGAAAATGACCTAAATGCTCATCCTATGACACAAATGAAATTATTGGATGCACAAGATTGGTTAAAAACCCTAATTGGACAAGAATAAGCCTAGGGAGGACGAAAATGACCTAAATGTTCATCCAATGACACAAACACACTTATTGGATGCACAAGGTTGGTTAAAAACCCTAATTGGACAAGAATAAGCCTAGGGAGGACGAAAATGACCTAAATGTTAATTCAATGGCACAAATGAACTTATTGGATGCACAAGATTGGTTAAAAATCCTAATTGGACAAGAATAAGCCTAGGGAGGATGAAAATGACCTAAATGTTCATCCAATGACACAAACACACCTATTGGATGCACAAGATTGTTTAGAAACCCTAATTGGACAAGAATAAGCCTAGGGAGGACGAAAATGACCTAAATGTTCATCCAATGACACAAATGAACATATTGGATGCACAAGATTGGTTAAAAACCCTAATTGGACAACAATAAGCCTAGGGAGGACGAAAATGACCTAAATGTTCATCCAATGACACAATTGAACTTATTGGATGCACAAGATTTGTTAAAAACCCTAATGGGACAAGAATAAGCCTAGGGAGGACGAAAAAGACCTAAATGTTCATCCAATGACACAAACACACCTATTGGATGCACAAGATTGGTTAGAAACCCTAATTGGACAAGAATAAGCCTAGGGAGGACGAAAATGACCTAAATGTTAATCCAATGACACAAATGAACTTATTGGATGCACAAGATTGGTTAAAAACCCTAATTGGACAAGAATAAGCCTAGGGAGGACGAAAATAACCTAAATGTTCATCCAATGACACAAACACACCTATTGGATACACAAGATTGTTTAGAAACCCTAATTGGACAAGAATAAGCCTAGGGAGGACGAAAATGACCTAAATGTTAATCCAATGACACAAATGAACTTATTGGATGCACAAGATTGCTTAAAACCCTAATTGGACAAGAATAAGACTAGGGAGGACGAAAATAACCTAAATGTTCATCCAAAGACACAAACACACCTATTGGATGCACAAGATTCGTTAGAAACCCTAATTTGACTAGAATAAGCCTAGGGAGGACGAAAATGACCTAACTACTCATCCAATGACACAAATGAACTTATTGGATGCACAAGATTGCTTAAAACCCTAATTGGACAAGAATAAGACTAGGGAGGACGAAAATGACCTAAATGTTCATCCAATGACACAAACACACCTATTGGATGCACAAGATTGGTTAGAAACCCTAATTGGACAAGAATAAGCCTAGGGAGGATGAAAATGACCTAAATATTCATCCAATGTCACAAATGAACTTATTGAATGCACAAGATTGCTTAAAACCCTAATTGGACAAGAATAAGACTAGGGAGGACGAAAATGACCTAAATATTCATCCAACGACACAAACACACCAATTGGATGCACAAGATTTGTTAGAAACCCTAATTGGACAAGAATAAGCCTAGGGAGGACGAAAATGACCTAAATGTTAATCCAATGACACAAATGAACTTATTGGATGCACAAGATTGGTTAAAAACCCTAATTGGACAAGAATAAGCCTAGGGAGGACGAAAATGACCTAAATGTTCATCCAATGACACAAACACACATATTGGATACACAAGATTGTTTAGAAACCCTAATTGGACAAGAATAAGCCTAGGGAGGACGAAAATGACCTAAATGTTCATCCAATGACACAAACACACCTATTGGATGCACAAGATTGGTTAGAAACCCTAATTGGACAAGAATAAGCCTAGGGAGGACGAAAATGACCTAAATGTTCATCCAATGACACAAACACACCTATTGGATGCACACGATTGGTTAGAAGCCCTAATTGGACAAGAATAAGCCTAGGGAGGACGAAAATGACCTAAATGTTAATCCAATGACACAAATGAACTTATTGGATGCACAAGATTGGTTAAAAACCCTAATTGGACAAGAATAAGCCTAGGGAGGACGAAAATGACCTAAATGTTCATCCAATGACACAAACACACCTATTGGATGCACAAGATTGTTTAGAAACCTTAATTGGACAAGAATAAGCCTAGGGAGGACGAAAATGACCTAAATGTTAATCCAATGACACAAATGAACTTATTGGATGCACAAGATTGGTTAAAAACCCTAATTGGACAAGAATAAGCCTAGGGAGGACGAAAATGACCTAAATGTTCATCCAATGACACAAACACACCTATTGGATGCACAAGATTGGTTAAAAACCCTAATTGGATAAGAATAAGCATAGGGAGGACGAAAAGGACCTAAATGTTCATCCAATGACACAAATGAACTTATTGGATGCACAAGATTGGTTAAAAACCCTAATTGGACAAGAATAAGCCTAGAGAGGACGAAAATGACCTAAATGTTCATCCAATGACACAAACACACCTATTGGATGCACAAGATTGGTTAGAAACCCTAATTGGACAAGAATAAGCCTAGGGAGGACGAAAATGACCTAAATGTTCACCCAATGACACAAATGAACTTATTGGATGCACAAGATTGGTTAAAAACCCTAATTGGACAAGAATAAACATAGGGAGGACGAAAATGACCTAAATGTTCGTCCAATGACACAAACACACCTATTGGATGCACAAGATTGGTTAGAAACCTTAATTGGACAAGAATAAGCCTAGGGAGGACGAAAATAACCTAAATGTTCATTCAATGACACAAACACACCTATTGGATGCACAAGATTGGTTAGAAACCCTAATTTGACAAGAATAAGCCTAGGGAGGACGAAAATGACCTAACTATTCATCCAATGACACAAATGAACTTATTGGATGCACAAGATTGCTTAAAACCCTAATTAGACAAGAATAAGACTAGGGAGGACGAAAATGACCTAAATGTTCATCCAATGACACAAACACACCTATTGGATGCACACGATTGGTTAGAAACCCTAATTTGACAAGAATAAGCCTAGGGAGGACGAAAATGACCTAACTATTCATCCAATGACACAAATGAACTTATTGGATGCACAAGATTGCT
Organism: Cicer pinnatifidum; assembly: GCA_037974775.1. Lineage (NCBI taxonomy): Eukaryota > Viridiplantae > Streptophyta > Magnoliopsida > Fabales > Fabaceae > Cicer > Cicer pinnatifidum. Next base: position 265,304 of record JBBPBR010000410.1, read on the forward strand.
TAAAACCCTAATTGGACAAGAATAAGACTAGGGAGGACGAAAATAACCTAAATATTCATCCAATGACACAAACACACCTATTAAATGAACAAGATTGGTTAGAAACCCTAATTTGACAAGAATAAGCCTACGGAGGACGAAAATGACCTAACTATTCATCCAATGACACAAATGAACTTATTGGATGCACAAGATTGCTTAAAACCCTAATTGGACAAGAATAAGACTAGGGAGGACGAAAATGACCTAAATGTTCATCCAATGACACAAACACACCTATTGGATGCACAAGATTGGTTAGAAACCCTAATTGGACAAGAATAAGCCTAGGAAGGACGAAAATGACCTAAATGTTAATCCAATGACACAAATGAACTTATTGGATGCACAAGATTGGTTAAAAACCGTAATTGGACAAGAATAAGCCTAGGGAGGACGAAAATGACCTAAATGTTCATCCAATGACACAAAAACACCTATTGGATGCACAAGATTTGTTAGAAACCCTAATTGGACAAGAATAAGCCTAGGAAGGACGAAATTGACCTAAATGTTAATCCAATGACACAAATGAACTTATTGGATGCACAAGATTGGTTAAAAACCCTAATTGGACAAGAATAAGCCTAGGGAGGACGAAAATGACCTAAATGTTCATCCAATGACACAAACACACCTATTGGATGCACAAGATTGGTTAGAAACCCTAATTGGACAAGAATAAGCCTAGGGAGGATGAAAATGACCTAAATATAAATCCAATGACACAAATGAACTTATTGGATGCACAAGATTGCTTAAAACCCTAATTGGACAAGAATAAGACTAGGGAGGACGAAAATGACCTAAATGTTCATCCAATGACACAAACACACCTATTGGATGCACAAGATTGGTTAGAAACCCTGATTGGAAAAGAATAAGCTTAGGGAGGACGAAAATGACCTAAATGTTCATCCAATGACACAAATGAACTTATTGGATGCACAAGATTGGTTAAAAACCCTAATTGGACAAGAATAAGCCTAGGGAGGACGAAAATGACCTAAATGTTCACCAAATGACTAAACACACCTATTGGATGCACAAGATTGGTTAGAAACCCTAATTGGACAAGAATAAGCCTAGGGAGGACGAAAATGACCTAAATGTTCACCCAATGACACAAATGAACTTATTGGATGCACAACATGGGTTAAAAACCCTAATTGGACAAGAATAAGCCTAGGGAGGACAAAAATGACCTAAATGTTCATCCAATGACACAAACACACCTATTGGATGCACAAGATTGGTTAAAAACCCTAATTGGACAAGAATAAGCCAAGGGAGGACGAAAATGACCTAAATGTTCATCCAATGACACAAATGAACTTATTGGATGCACAAGATTGGTTAAAAACCCTAATTGGACAAGAATAAGCCTAGGGAGGACGAAAATGACCTAAATGTTCATCTAATGACTAAACACACCTATTGGATGCACAAGATTGGTTAGAAACCCTAATTGGACAAGAATAAGCCTAGGGAGGACGAAAATGACCTAAATGTTAATCCAATGACACAAATGAACTTATTGGATGCACAAGATTGGTTAAAAACACTAATTGGACAAGAATAAGCCTAAGGAGGACGAAAGTGACCTAAATGTTCATCCAATGACACAAACACACCTATTGGATGCACAAGATTGGTTAGAAACCCTAATTGGACAAGAATAAGCCTAGGGAGGACGAAAATGACCTAAATGTTAATCCAATGACACAAATGAACTTATTGGATGCACAAGATTGGTTAAAAACCCTTATTGGACAAGAATAAGCTTAGGGAGGACGAAAATGACCTAAATGTTCATCCAATGACACAAACACACCTATTGGATGCACAAGATTGGTTAGAAACCCTAATTGGACAAGAATAAGCCTAGGGAGGACGAAAATGACCTAAATGTTCATTCAATGACACAAACACACCTATTGAATGCACAAGATTGGTTAGAAACCCTAATTGGACAAGAATAAGCTTAGGGAGGACGAAAATGACATAAATGTTCATCCAATGACACAAACACACCTATTGGATGCACAAGATTGGTTAAAAACCCTAATTGGACAAGAATAAGCCTAGCGAGGACGAAAATGACCTAAATGTTCATCCAATGACACAATTGAACTTATTCGATGCACACGATTGGTTAAAAACCCTAATGGGACAAAAATAAGCCTAGGGAGGACGAAAATGACCTAAATGTTCATCCAATGTCACAAACAAACCTATTGGATGCACAAGATTGGTTAGAAACCCTAATTTGACAAGAATAAGCCTATGGAGGACGAAAATGACCTAAATGTTAATCCAATGACACAAATGAACTTATTGGATGCACAAGATTGGTTAAAAACCCTAATTGGACAAGAATAAGCCTAGGGAGGACGAAAATGACCTAAATGTTCATCCAATGACACAAATGAACTTATTGGATGCACAAGATTGGTTAAAAACCCTAATTGGACAAGAATAAGCCTAGGGCGGACGAAAATGACGTAAATGTTCATCCAATGACACAAACACACCTATTGGAGGCACAAGATTGGTTAAAAACCCTAATTGGACAAGAATAAGCCTAAGGAGGACCAAAATGACCTAAATGTTCATCCAATGACACAAATGAACTTAGTTGATGCACAAGATTGGTTAAAATCCCTAATTGGACAACAATAAGCCTAGGGAGGATGAAAATGACCTAAATGTTCATCCAATGATACAAATGAATTTATTGCATGCACAAGATTGGTTAAAAACCCTAATTGGAGAAGAATAAGCTTAGGGAGGATGAAAATGACCTAAATGTTCATCCAATGACACAAATGAACTTAGTGGACGCACAAGATTGCTTAAAAACCCTAATTGGACAAGAATAAGGCTAGGGTGGACGAAAATGACCTAAATGTTCATCCAATGACACAAATGAACTTATTGGATGCACAAGATTGGTTAAAAACCCTAATTCTACAAGAATAAGCCTAGGGAGGACGAAAATGACCTAAATGTTAATCCAATGACACAAATGAACTTATTGGATGCACAAGATTGGTTAAAAACCCTAATTGGACAAGAATAAGCCTAGGGAGGACGAAAATGACCTAAATGTTCATCCAATGACACAAACACACCTATTGGATGCACAAGATTGGTTAAAAACCCTAATTGGACAAGAATAAGCCTTGGGAGGACAAAAATGACCTAAATGTTCATCCAATAACACAAATGAATTTATTGGATGCACAAGATTGCTTAAAAACCCTAATTAGACAAGAATAAGCCTAGGGAGGACGAAAATGACCTAAATGTTCATCCAATGACACAAACACACCTATTGGATGCACAAGATTGGTTAAAAACCCTAATTGGACAAGAATAAACCTTGGGAGGATGAAAATGACCTAAATATTCATCCAATGAAACAAATGAACTTATTGGATGCCTAAGATTGGTTAAAAACCCTAATTGGACAAGAATAAGCCTAGGGTGGACGAAAATGACCTAAATGTTTATCCAATGACACAAATGAACTTATTGGATGCACAAGATTGGTTAAAAACCCTAATTGGACAAGAATAAGCCTAGCGAGGACGAAAATGACCTAAATGTTCATCCAATGACACAAATGAACTTATTGGATGCACAAGATTGGTTAAAAACCGTAATTGGACAAGAAAAAGCCTAGGGAGGACGAAAATGACCTAAATGTTCATCCAATGACACAATTGAACTTATTGGATGCACACGGTTGGTTAAAAACCCTAATTGGACAAGAATAAGCCTAGGGAGGACAAAAATGACCTAAATGTTCATCCAATGACACAAACACACCTATTGGATGCACAAGATTGGTTAAAAACCCTAATTGGACAAGAATAAGCCTAGGGAGGACGAAAATGACCTAAATGTTCATCCAATGACACAAACACACCTATTGGATGCACACGATTGGTTAGAAACCCTAATTTGACAAGAATAAGCCTAGGGAGGACGAAAATGACCTAACTATTCATCCAATGACACAAATGAACTTATTGGATGCACAAGATTGCTTAAAACCCTAATTGGACAAGAATAAGACTAGGGAGGACGAAAATGACCTAAATGTTCATCAAATAACACAAACACACCTATTGGATGAACAAGTTTGGTTAGAAACCCTAATTTGACAAGAATAAGCCTAGGGAGGACGAAAATGACCTAACTATTCATCCAATGACACAAATGAACTTATTGGATGCACAAGATTGCTTAAAACCCTAATTGGACAAGAATAAGACTAGGGAGGACGAAAATGACCTAAATGTTCATCCAATGACACAAACACACCTATTGGATGCACAAGATTGTTTAGAAACCCTAATTTGACAAGAATAAGCCTAGGGAGGACGAAAATGACCTTACTATTCATCCAATGACACAAATGAACTTATTGGATGCACAAGATTGGTTAAAAACACTAATTGGCCAAGAATAAGCCTAGGGAGGACGAAAATGACCTAAATGTTCATCAAATGACTAAACACACCTATTGGATGCACAAGATTGGTTAGAAACCCTAATTTGACAAGAATAAGCCTAGGGAGGACGAAAATGACCTAACTATTCATCCAATGACACAAATGAACTTATTGGATGCACAAGATTGCTTAAAACCCTAATTGGACAAGAATAAGACTAGGGAGGACGAAAATGACCTAAACGTTCATCCAATGACACAAACACACCTATTGGATGCACAAGATTGGTTAGAAACCCTAATTGGACAAGAATATGCCTAGGGAGGATGAAAATGACCTAAATATTCATCCAATGACACAAATGAACTTATTGGATGTACAAGATTGCTTAAAACCCTAATTGGACAAGAATAAGACTAAGGAGGATGAAAATGACCTAAATGTTCATCCAAATACACAAACACACCTATTGGATGCACAAGATTGGTTAGAAACCCTAATTGGACAAGAATAAGCCTAGGAGGACGAAAATGACCTAAATGTTCACCCAATGACACAAATGAACTTATTGGATGCACAAGATTGGTTAAAAACCCTAATTGTACAAGAATAAGCCTAGGGAGGACGAAAATGACCTAAATGTTCATCCAATGACACAAACACACCTATTGGATGCACAAGATTGGTTAAAAACCCTAATTGGACAAGAATAAGCCTAGGGAGGACGAAAATGACCTAAATGTTCATCCACTGACACAAATGAACTTATTGGATGAACAAGATTGGTTAAAAACCCTAATTGGACAAAAATAAGCCTAGGGAGGACGAAAATGACCTAAATGTTCATCCAATGACACAAACACACCTATTGGATGCACAAGATTGGTTAGAAACCCTAATTGGACAAGAATAAGCCTAGGGAGGACGAAAATGACCTAAATGTTAATCCAATGACACAAATGAACTTATTGGATGCACAAGATTGGTAAAAAACTGTAATTGGACAAGAATAAGCCTAGGGAGGACGAAAGTGACCTAAATGTTCATCCAATGACACAATTGAACTTATTGGATGCACAAGATTAGTTAAAAACCCTAATTGGACAAAAATAAGCCTAGGGAGGAAGAAAATGACCTAAATGTTCATCCAATGACACAAACACACCTATTGGATGCACACGATTGGTTAGAAACCCTAATTTGACAAGAATAAGCCTAGGGAGGACGAAAATGACCTAACTATTCATCCAATGACACAAATGAACTTATTGGATGCACAAGATTGCTTAAAACCCTAATTGGACAAGAATAAGACTAGGGAGGACGAAAATGACCTAAATGTTCATCCAATGACACAAACACACCTATTGGATGCACAAGATTGGTTAGAAACCCTAATTCGACAAGAATAAGCCTAGGGAGGACGAAAATGACCTAAATGTTAATCCAATGACACAAATGAACTTATTGGATGCACAAGATTGGTTAAAAACCCTAATTGGACAAGAATAAGCCTAGGGAGGACGAAAATGACCTAAATGTTCATCCAATGACACAAACACACCTATTGGATGCACAAGATTGGTTAGAAACCCTAATTTGACAAGATTAAGCCTAGGGAGGACGAAAATGACCTAAATGTTCATCCAATGACACAGATGAACATATTGGATGCACAAGATTGGTTAAAAACCCTAATTGGACAAGAATAAGCCTAGGGAGGACGAAAATAACCTAAATGTTCATCAAATGACTAAACACACCTATTGGATGCACAAGATTGGTTAGAAACCCTAATTGGACAAGAATAAGCCTTGGGAGGACGAAAATGACCTAAATGTTCATCCAATGACACAAATGAACTTATGGATGCACAAGATTGGTTAAAAACCCTAATTGGACAAGAATAAGCCTAGGGAGGAAGAAAATGACCTAAATGTTTATCCAATGACACAAACACACCTATTGGATGCACAAGATTGGTTAGAAACCCTAATTGGACAAGCATAAGCCTAGGGAGGACGAAAATGACCTAAATGTTAATCCAATGACACAAATGAACTTATTGGATGCACAAGATTGGTTGAAAACCCTAATTGGACAAGAATAAGCCTAGAGAGGACGAAAATAACCTAAATGTTCATCAAATGACTAAACACACCTATTGGATGCACAAGATTGGTTAGAAACCCTAATTGGACAAGAATAAGCCTAGGGAGGACGAAAATGACCTAAGTGTTATTCCAATGACACAAATGAACTTATTGGATGCACAAGATTGGTTAAAAACCCTAATTGGACAAGAATAAGCCTAGGGAGGA
>JBBPBR010000411.1:0-16566 GCA_037974775.1 Cicer pinnatifidum
GGAGGACGAAAATGACCTAAATGTTAATCCAATGACACAAATGAACTTATTGGATGCACAAGATTGGTTAGAAACCCTAATTGGACAAGAATAAGCCTAGGGAGGACGAAAATGACCTAAATGTTAATCCAATGACACAAATGAACTTATTGGATGCACAAGATTGGTTAAAAACCCTAATTGGACAAGAATAAGCCTAGGGAGGACGAAAATAACCTAAATGTTCATCAAATGACAAAACACACCTATTGGATGCACAAGATGGGTTAGAAACCCTAATTGGACAAGAATAAGCCTAGAGAGGACGAAAATGACCTAAATGTTCACCCAATGACACAAATGAACTTATTGGATGCACAAGATTGGTTGGAAACCCTAATTGGACAAGAATAAGCCTAGGGAGGACGAAAATGACCTAAATGTTCACCCAATGACACAAATGAACTTATTGGATGCACAAGATTGGTTAAAAACCCTAATTGGACAAGAATAAGCCTAGGGAGGACGAAAGTGACCTAAATGTTCATCCAATGACACAAACACACCTATTGGATGCCCAAGATTGGTTAAAAACCCTAATTGGACAAGAATAAGCATAGGGAGGACGAAAATGACCTAAATGTTCATCCAATGACACAAACACACCTATTGGATGCACAAGATTGGTTAGAAACCCTAATTGGACAAGAATAAGCCTAGGGAGAACGAAAATGACCTAAATGTTCATCCAATGACACAAACACACCTATTGGATGCATAAGATTGGTTAAAAACCCTAATTGGACAAGAATAAGCCTAGGGAGGACGAAATTGACCTAAATGTTCATCCAATGACACAAACACACCTATTGAATGCACAAGATTGGTTAGAAACCCAAATTGACCTAATTGGACAAGAATAAGCATAGGGAGGACGAAAATGACCTAAATGTTCATCCAATGACACAAACACACCTATTGGATGCACAAGATTGGTTAGAAACCCTAATTGGACAAAAATAAGCCTAGGGAGGACGAAAATGACCTAAATGTTCATCCAATGACACAAACACACCTATTGGATGCACAAGATTGGTTAAAAACCCTAATTGGACAAGAATAAGCCTAGGGAGGACGAAAATGACCTAAATGTTAATCGAATGACACAAATGAACTTATTGGATGCACAAGATTGGTTAGAAACCCTAATTGGACAAGAATAAGCCTAGGGAGAACGAAAATGACCTAAATGTTCATCCAATGACACAAACACACCTATTGGATGCACAAGATTGGTTAGAAACCCTAATTGGACAAGAATAAGCCTAGGGAGAACGAAAATGACCTAAATGTTCATCCAATGACACAAACACACCTATTGAATGCACAAGATTGTTTAGAAACCCTAATTGGACAAGAATAAGCCTAGGGAGGACGAAAATGACCTAAATGTTTACCAAATGACTAAACACACCTATTGGATGCACAAGATTGGTTAGAAACCCTAATTGGACAAGAATAAGCCTAGGGAGGATGAAAATGACCTAAATGTTCATCCAATGACACAAACACACCTATTGGATGCACAAGATTGGTTAAAAACCCTAATTGGACAAGAATAAGCCTAGGGAGGACGAAAATGACCTAATTGTTAATCCAATGACACAAATGAACTTATTGGATGCACAAGATTGGTTAAAAACCCTAATTGGACAAGAATAAGCCTAGGGAGGACGAAAATGACCTAAATGTTTATCAAATGACTAAACACACCTATTGGATGCACAAGATTGGTTGGAAACCCTAATTGGACAAGAATAAGCCTAGGGAGGACGAAAATGACCTAAATGTTCACCCAATGACACAAATGAACTTATTGGATGCACAAGATTGGTTAAAAACCCTAATTGGACAAGAATAAGCCTAGGGAGGACGAAAATGACCTAAATGTTCATCCAATGACACAAACACACCTATTGGATGCCCAAGATTGGTTAAAAACCCTAATTGGACAAGAATAAGCATAGGGAGGACGAAAATGACCTAAATGTTCATCCAATGACACAAACACACCTATTGGATGCACAAGATTGGTTAGAAACGCTAATTGGACAAGAATAAGCCTAGGGAGGACGAAAATGACCTAAATGTTCATCCAATGACACAAATGAACTTATTGGATGCACAAGATTGGTTAGAAACCCTAATTGGACAAGAATAAGCCTAGGGAGGACGAAAATGACCTAAATGTTCATCCAACGACACAAATGAACTTATTGGATGCGCAAGATTGGTTAGAAACCCTAATTGGACAAGAATAATTCTAGGGAGGATGAAAATGACCTAAATGTTCATCCAATGACACAAATGAACTTATTGGATGCACAAGATTGGTTAAAAACCCTAATTGGACAAGAATAAGCCTAGGGAGGACGAAAATGACCTAAATGTTCATCCAATGACACAAATGAACTTATTGGATGCACAAGATTGGTTAGAAACCCTAATTGGACAAGAATAAGCCTAGAGAGGACGAAAATGACCTAAATGTTCATCCAATGACACAAATGAACTTATTGGATGCAGAAGATTGCTTATAAACCCTAATTGGACAAGAATAAGCCTAGGGAGGACGAAAATGACCTAAATGTTCATCCAACGACACAAATGAACTTATTGGATGCGCAAGATTGGTTAGAAACCCTAATTGGACAAGAATAATTCTAGGGAGGACGAAAATGACCTAAATGTTCATCCAATGACACAAATGAACTTATTGGATGCACAAGATTGGTTAAAAACCCTAATTGGACAAGAATAAGCCTAGGGAGGACGAAAATGACCTAAATGTTCATCCAATGACACAAATGAACTTATTGGATGCACAAGATTGGTTGAAAACCCTAATTGCACAAGAATAAGCCTTGGGAGGACGAAAATGACCTAAATGTTCATCCAATGACACAAATGAACTTATTGGATGCACAAGATTGGTTAAAAACCCTAATGGGACAAGAATAAGCCTAGGGAGGACGAAAATGACCTAAATGTTCATCCAATGTCACAAACACACCTATTGGATGCACAAGATTGGTTAAAAACCCTAATTGGACAAGAATAAGCCTAGGGAGGACGAAAATGACCTAAATGTTAATCCAATGACACAAATGAACTTATTGGTTGCACAAGATTGGTTAAAAACCCTAATTGGACAAGAATAAGCCTAGGGAGGAAGAAAATGACCTAAATGTTAATCCAATGACACAAATGAACTTATTGGATGCACAAGATTGGTTAAAAACCCTAATTGGACAAGAATAAGCCTAGGGAGGACGAAAATAACCTAAATGTTCATCAAATGACAAAACACACCTATTGGATGCACAAGATGGGTTAGAAACCCTAATTGGACAAGAATAAGCCTAGGGAGGACGAAAATGACCTAAATGTTCACCCAATGACACAAATGAACTTATTGGATGCACAAGATTGGTTAGAAACCCTAATTGGACAAGAATAAGCCTAGGGAGGATGAAAATGACCTAAATGTTCACCCAATGACACAAATGAACTTATTGGATGCACAAGATTGGTTAAAAACCCTAATTGGACAAGAATAAGCCAAGGGAGGACGAAAGTGACCTAAATGTTCATCCAATGACACAAACACACCTATTGGATGCCCAAGATTGGTTAAAAACCCTAATTGGACAAGAATAAGCATAGGGAGGACGAAAATGACCTAAATGTTCATCCAATGACACAAACACACCTATTGGATGCACAAGATTGGTTAGAAACCCTAATTGGACAAGAATAAGCCTAGGGAGGACGAAAATGACCTAAATGTTCACCCAACGACACAAATGAACTTATTGGATGCACAAGATTGGTTAAAAACCCTAATTGGACAAGAATAAGCCTAGGGAGGACGAAAATGACCTAAATGTTCATCCTTTGACACAAACACACCTATTGGAAGCCCAAGATTGGTTAAAAACCCTAATTGGACAAGAATAAGCATAGGGAGGACGAAAATGACCTAAATGTTCATCCAATTACACAAACACACCTATTGGATGCACAAGATTGGTTAGAAACCCTAATTGGACAAGAATAAGCCTAGGGAGGACGAAAATGACCTAAATGTTCATCCAACGACACAAACACACCTATTGGATGCACAAGATTGGTTAAAAACCCTAATTGGACAAGAATAAGCCTAGGGAGGACGAAAATGACCTAAATGTTAATCGAATGACACAAATGAACTTATTGGATGCACAAGATTGGTTAAAAACCCTAATTGGACAAGAATAAGCCTAGGGATGACGAAAATGACCTAAATGTTCATCCAATGACAGAAACACACCTATTGGATGCACAAGATTGTTTAGAAACCCTAATTCGACAAGAATAAGCCTAGGGAGGACGAAAATGACCTAAATGTTCATCCAATGACACAAATGAACATATTGGATGCACAAGATTGGTTAAAAACCCTAATTGGACAAGAATAAGCCTAGGAAGGACGAAAATGACCTAAATGTTCATCCAATGACACAAACACACCTATTGGATGCACAAGATTGGTAAAAAAACCCTAATTGGACAAGAATAAGCCTAGGGAGGACGAAAATGACCTAAATGTTCATCCAATGACACAAACACACCTATTGGATGCACACGATTGGTTAGAAACCCTAATTTGACAAGAATAAGCCTAGGGAGGACGCAAATGACCTAACTATCATCCAATGACACAAATGAACTTTTGGATGCACAAGATTGGTTAAAAACCATAATTGGAAAAGAATAAGCCTAGGGAGGACGAAAATGACCTAAATGTTCATCCAATGACACAAACACACCTATTGGATGCACAAGATTGGTTAGAAACCCTAATTGGACAAGAATAAGCCTAGGGAGGACGAAAATGACCTAAATGTTAATCCAATGACACAAATGAACTTATTGGATGCACAAGATTGGTTAAAAACCCTAATTGTACAAGAATAAGCCTAGGGAGGACGAAAATGACCTAAATGTTCATCCAATGACACAAACACACCTATTGGATGCACAAGATTGGTTAAAAACCCTAATTGGACAAGAATAAGCCTAGGGAGGACGAAAATGACCTAAATGTTCATCCAGTGACACAAACACACCTATTGGATGCACAAGATTGGTTAAAAACCCTAATTGGACAAGAATAAGCCTAGGGAGGACGAAAATGACCTAAATGTTCATCCAATGACACAAATGAACTTATTGGATGCACAAGATTGCTTAAAAACCCTAATTGGACAAGAATAAGCCTAGGGAGCCCGAAAATGACCTAATTGTTCATCCAATGACACAAATACACCTATTGGATGCAAAAGATTGGTTAGAAACCCTAATTTGACAAGCATAAGCCTAGGGAGGACGAAAATGACCTAAATGTTCATCCAATGACACAAACACACCTATTGGATGCACAAGATTGGTTAAAAACCCTAATTGGACAAGAATAAGCCTAGGGAGGACGAAAATGACCTAAATGTTCATCCAATGACACAAATGAACTTATTGGATGCACAACATTGGTTAGAAACCCTAATTGGACAAGAATAAGCCTAGGGAGGATGAAAATGACCTAAATGTTCATCCAATGACACAAACACACCTATTGGATGCACAAGATCGGTTAAAAACCCTAATTGGACAAGAATAAGCCTAGGGAGGACGAAAATGACCTAAATGTTCATCCAATGACACAAACACACCTATTGGATGCACAAGATTGGTTAAAAACCCTAATTGGACAAGAATAAGCCTAGGGAGGACGAAAATGACCTAAATGTTCATCCAATGATACAAATGAACTTATTGGATGCACAAGATTGGTTAAAAACCCTAATTGAACAACAATAAGCCTAGGGAGGACGAAAATGACCTAAATGTTCATCCAATGACACAAACGCACCTATTGGGTGCACAAGATTGGCTTAAAACCCTAATAGGACAAGAATAAGACTTGGGAGGACGAAAATGACCTAAATGTTCATCCAATGACACAAACACACCTATTGGATGCACAAGATTGGTTAAAAACCCTAATTGGACAACAATAAGCCTAGGGAGGATGAAAATGACCTAAATGTTCATCTAATGACACAAACACACCTATTGGATGCACAAGATTGGTTAAAAACCCTAATTGCACAAAACTTAGCCTAGTGAGGACGAAAATAACCTAAATGTTCATCCAATGACACAAATGAACTTATTGGATGCACAAGATTGCTTAAAACCCTAATTGGACAAGAATAAGACTAGGGAGGACGAAAATGACCTAAATGTTCATCCAATGACACAAACACACCTATTGGATGCACAAGATTGTATAGAAACCCTAATTGAACAAGAATAAGCCTAGGGAGGACGAAAATGACCAAAATGTTCATCCAATGAAACAAATGAACTTATTGGATTCACAAGATTGCTTAAAAACCGTAATTGGACAAGAATAATCCTAGGGAGGACGAAAATAACCTAAATGTTCATCCAATGACACAAATGAACTTATTGGATGCACAAGATTCGTTAAAAACCCTAATTGGACAAGAATAAGCCTAGGGAGGACGAAAATGACCTAAATGTTCATCCAATGACACAAACACACCTATTGGATGCACAAGATTGGTTAAAAACCCTAATTGGACAAGAATAAGCCTAGGGAGGACGAAAATGACCTAAATGTTCATCCCATGACACAAACACACCTATTGGATGCACAAGATTGGTTAGAAACCCTAATTGGACAAGAATAAGCCTAGGGAGGACGAAAATGACATAAATGTTAATCCAATGACACAAATGAACTTATTGGATGCACAAGATTGGTTAAAACCCCTAATTGGACAAGAATAAGCCTAGGTAGGACGAAAATGACCTAAATGTTCATCCAATGACACAAACACACCTATTGGATGCACAAGATTGGTTAAAACCCTAATTGGATAAGAATAAGCATAGGGAGGACGAAAATGACCTAAATGTTCATCCAATGACACAAACACACCTATTGGATGCACAAGATTGGTTAGAAACCCTAATTAAACAAGAATAAGCCTAGGGAGGACGAAAATGACCTAAATGTTCATCCAATGACACAAACACACCTATTGGATGCACAAGATTGGTTAAAAACCCTAATTGGACAAGAATAAGCCTAGGGAGGACGAAAATGACCTAAATGTTAATCCAATGACACAAATGAACTTATTGGATGCACAAGATTGCTTAACACCCTAGTTGGACAAGAATAAGCCTAGGGAGGACGAAAATGACCTAAATGTTCATCCAATGACACAAATGAACTTATTGGATGCACAAGATTGGTTAAATACCCTAATTGGACAAGAATAAGCCTAGGGAGGACGAAAATGACCTAAATGTTCATCCAATGACACAAACACACCTATTGGATGCACAAGATTGGTTAAAAACCCTAATTGGACAAGAATAAGCCTAGGGAGGACGAAAATGACCTAAATGTTCATCCAATGACACAAATGAACTTGTTGGATGCACAAGATTGCTTAAAAACCCTAATTGGACAAGAATAAGCCTAGGGAGGACGAAAATGACCTAAATGTTCATCCAATAACACAAATGAACTTATTGGATGCACAAGATTGGTTAAAAACCCTAATTGGACAAGAATAAGTCTTGGGAGGACGAAAATGACCTAAATGTTCATCCAATGACACAAATGAACTTATTGGATGCACAAGATTGGTTAAAAACCCTAATTGGACAAGAATAAGCCTAGGGAGGACGAAAATGACCTAAATGTTCATCCAATGACACAAACACACCTATTGGATGCACAAGATTGGTTAAAAACCCTAATTGGACAAGAATAAGCCTAGGGAGGACGAAAATGACCTAAATGTTCATCCAATGACACAAATACACCTATTGGATGCAAAAGATTGGTTAGAAACCCTAATTGGCCAAGAATAAGCCTAGGGAGGACGAAAATGACCTAAATGTTCATCCAATGACACAAACACACCTATTGGATGCACAAGATTGGTTAAAAACCCTAATTGGACAAGAATAAGCCTAGGGAGGACGAAAATGACCTAAATGTTCATCCAATGACACAAATGAAATTATTGGATGCACAAGATTGGTTAAAAACCATAATTGGACAAGAATAAACCTAGGAAGGACGAAAATGACCTAAATGTTCATCCAATGACACAAATGAACTTATTGGATGCACAAGATTGGTTAAAAACCCTAATTGGACAAGAATAAGCCTAGGGAGGACCAAAATGACCTAAATGTTCATCCAATGACACAAACACACCTATTGGATGCCCTAGATTGGTTAAAACCCTAATTGGACAAGAATAAGCCTAGGGAGGACGAAAATGACCTAAATGTTCATCCAATGACACAAACACACCTATTGGATGCACAAGATTGGTTAAAAACCCTAATTGGACAAGAATAAGCCTAGGGAGGACGAAAATGACCTAAATGTTAATCCAATGACACAAATGAACTTATTGGATGCACAAGATTGGTTAAAAACCCTAATTGGACAAGAATAAGCCTAGGGAGGACGAAAATGACCTAAATGTTCATCCAATGACACAAACACACATATTGGATACACAAGATTGTTTAGAAACCCTAATTGGACAAGAATAAGCCTAGGGAGGACGAAAATGACCTAAATGTTCATCCAATGACACAAACACACCTATTGGATGCACAAGATTGGTTAAAAACCCTAATTGGACAAGAATAAGCCTAGGGAGGACGAAAATGACCTAAATGTTCATCCAATGACACAAACACACTTATTGGATGCACACGATTGGTTAGAAACCCTAATTTGACAAGAATAAGCCTAGGGATAATGAAAATGACCTAACTATTCATCCAATGACACAAGTGAACTTATTGGATGCACAAGATTGGTTAAAAACCCTAATTGGACAAGAATAAGCCTAGGGAGGACTAAAATGACCTAAATGTTCATCCAATGATACAAACACACCTATTGGATGCACAAGATTGGTTAGAAACCCAAATTGGACAAGAATAAGCCTAGGGAGGACGAAAATGACCTAAATGTTCATCCAATGACACAAACACACCTATTGGATGCACAAGATTGGTTAAAAACCCTAATTGGACAAGAATAAGCCTAGGGAGGACGAAAATGACCTAAATGTTCATCCAATGACACAAACACACCTATTGGACGCACACGATTGGTTAGAAACCCTAATTTGACAAGAATAAGCCTAGGGAGGACGAAAATGACCTAACTATTCATCCAATGACACAAATGAACTTATTGGATGCACAAGATTGCTTAAAACCCTAATTGGACAAAAATAAGACTAGGGAGGACGAAAATAACCTAAATGTTCATCCAATGACACAAATGAACTTATTGGATGCACAAGATTGGTTAGAAACCCTAATTGGACAAGAATATGCCTAGGGAGGATGAAAATGACCCTAAATGTTCATCCAATGACACAAATGAACTTATTGGATGCACAAGATTGGTTAAAAACCTTAATTGGACAAGAATAAGCCTAGGGAGGACGAAAATGACCTAAATGTTCATCCATTGACACAAACACACCTATTGGATGCACAAGATTGGTTAAAAACCCTAATTGGACAAGAATAAGCATAAGGAGGACGAAAATGACCTAAATGTTCATCCAATGACACAAACACACCTATTGGATGCACAAGATTGGTTAAAAACCCTAATTGGACAAGAATAAGCCTAGGGAGGACGAAAATGACCTAAATGTTAATCCAATGACACAAATGAACTTATTGGTTGCACAAGATTGGTTATAAACCCTAATTGGACAAGAATAAGCCTAGGGAGGACGAAAATGACCTAAATGTTCATCCAATGACACAAATACACCTATTGGATGCACAAGATTGTTTAGAAACCCTAATTGGACAAGAATAAGACTAGGGAGGACGAAAATGACCTAAATGTTCATCCAATGACACAAACACACCTATTGGATGCACAAGATTGGTTAGAAACCCTAATTGGACAAGAATAAGACTATGGAGGAAGAAAATGACCTAAATGTTAATCCAATGACACAAATGAACTTATTGGATGCACAAGATTGGTTAAAAACCCTAATTGGACAAAAATAAGCCTAGGGAGGACGAAAATAACCTAAATGTTCATCAAATGGCTAAACACACCTATTGGATGCACAAGATTGGTTAGAAACCCTAATTGGACAAGAATAAGCCTAGGGAGGACGAAAATGACCTAAATGTTCACCCAATGACACAAATGAACTTATTGGATGCACAAGATTGGTTAAAAACCCTAATTGGACAAGAATAAGCCTAGGGAGGACGAAAGTGACCTAAATGTTCATCCAATGACACAAAAACACCTATTGGATGCCCAAGATTGGTTAAAAACCCTAATTGGACATGAATAAGCATAGGGAGGACGAAAATGACCTAAATGTTCATCCAATGACACAAACACACCTATTGGATGCACAAGATTGGTTAGAAACCCTAATTGGACAAGAATAAGCCTAGGGAGGACGAAAATGACCTAAATGTTAATCCAATGACACAAGTGAACTTATTGGATGCACAAGATTGGTTAAAAACCCTAATTGGACAACAATAAGCTTAGGGAGGACGAAAATGACCTAAATGTTCATCCAATGACACAAACACACCTATTGGATGCACAAGATTGGTTAGAAACCCTAATTGGACAAGAATAAGCCTAGGGAGGACGAAAATGACCTAAATGTTAATCCAATGATAGAAATGAACTTATTGGATGCACAAGATTGGTTAAAAACCCAAATTGGACAAGAATAAGCCTAGGGAGGACGAAAATGATCTAAATGTTCATCCAATGACACAAACACACCTATTGGATGCACAAGATTGTTTAGAAACCCTAATTGGACAAGAATAAGCCTAGGAAGGACGAAAATGACCTAAATGTTCATCCAATGACACAATTGAACTTATTGGATGCACAAGATTGGTTAAAAACCCTAATTGGACAACAATAAGCTTAGGGAGGACGAAAATGACCTAAATGTTCATCCAATGACACAAACACATCTATTGGATGCACAAGATTGGTTAGAAACCCTAATTGGACAAGAATAAGCCTAGGGAGGACGAAAATGACCTAAATGTTAATCCAATGACACAAATGAACTTATTGGATGCACAAGATTGGTTAAAAACTGTAATTGGACAAGAATAAGCCTAGGGAGGACGAAAATGACCTAAATGTTCATCCAACGATACAATTGAACTTATTGGATGCACAAGATTGCTTAAAAACCCTAATTGGACAAAAATAAGCCTAGGGAGGACGAAAATGACCTAAATGTTCATCCAATGACACAAACACACCTATTGGATGCACACGATTGGTTAGAAACCCTAATTTGACAAGAATAAGCCTAGGGAGGACGAAAATGACCTAACTATTCATCCAATGACACAAATGAACTAATTAGATGCACAAGATTGCTTAAAACCCTAATTGGACAAGAATAAGACTAGGGAGGACGAAAATGACCTAAATGTTCATCCAATGACACAAACACTCCTATTGGATGCACAAGATTGGTTAGAAACCCTAATTCGACAAGAATATGCCTAGGGAGGATGAAAATGACCTAAATGTTCATCCAATGACACAAACACACCTATTGGATGCACAAGATTGGTTAAAAACCCTAATTGGACAAGAATAAGCCTAGGGAGGACGAAAATGACCTAAATGTTCATCCAATGACACAAACACACCTATTGGATGCACACGATTGGTTAGAAACCCTAATTTGACAAGAATAAGCCTAGGGAGGACGAAAATGAACTAAATGTTCATCCATTGACACAAACACACCTATTGGATGCACAAGATTGGTTAAAAACCCTAATTGGACAAGAATAAGCATAGGGAGGACGAAAATGACCTAAATGTTCATCCAATGACACAAACACACCTATTGGATGCACAAGATTGGTTAGAAACCCTAATTGGACAAGAATAAGCATAGGGAGGACGAAAATGACCTAAATGTTCACCCAAAGACACAAATGAACTTATTGGATGTACAAGATTGGTTAAAAACCGTAATTGGACAAGAATAAGCCTAGGGAGGACGAAAATGACCTAAATGTTCATCCAATGACACAAACACACCTATTGGATGCACAAGATTGGTTAAAAACCCTAATTGTACAAGAATAAGCATAGGGAGGACGAAAATGACCTAAATGTTCATCCAATGACACAAACACACCTATTGGATGCACAAGATTCGTTAGAAACCCTAATTGGACAAGAATAAGCTAAGGGAGGACGAAAATGACCTAAATGTTCATCCAATGACACAAACACACCTATTGGATGCACAAGATTGGTTAGAAACCCTAATTGGACAAGAATAAGCCTAGGGAGGACGAAAATGACCTAAATGTTAATCCAATGACACAAATGAACTTATTGGATGCACAAGATTGGTTAAAAACCCTAGTTGGACAAGAATAAGCCTAGGGAGGACGAAAATAACCTAAATGTTCATCAAATGACTAAACACACCTATTGGATGCACAAGATTGGTTAAAAACCCTAATTGGACAAGAATAAACCTAGGAAGGACGAAAATGACCTAAATGTTCACCCAATGACACAAATGAACTTATTGGATGCACAAGATTGGTTAAAAACCCTAATTGGACAAGAATAAGCCTAGCGGGGACGAAAATGACCTAAATGTTCATCCAATGACACAAACACACCTATTGGATGCACAAGATTGGTTAGAAACCCTAATTGGACAAGAATAAGCCTAGGGAGGACGAAAATGACCTAAATGTTAATCCAATGACACAAATAAACCTATTGGATGCACAAGATTGGTTAAAAACCCTAATTGGACAAGAATAAGCCTAGGGAGGACGAAAATGACCTAAATGTTAATCCAATGACACAAATGAACTTATTGGATGCACAAGATTGGTTAAAAACCCTCATTGGACAAGAATAAGCCTAGGGAGGACGAAAATGACCTAAATGTTCATCCAATGACACAAACACACCTATTGGATGCACAAGATTGGTTAGAAACCCTAATTGGACAAGAATAAGCCTAGGGAGGACGAAAATGACCTAAATGTTAATCCAATGACACAAATGAACTTATTGGATGCACAAGATTGGTTAAAAACCCTAATTGTACAAGAATAAGCCTAGGGAGGACGAAAATGACCTAAATGTTCATCCAATGACACAAACACACCTATTGGATGCACAAGATTGGTTAAAAACCCTAATTGGACAAGAATAAGCCTAGGGAGGACGAAAATGACCTAAATGTTCATCCAATGACACAAAAAGACACCTATTGGATGCACAAGATTGGTTAAAAACCCTAATTGGACAAGAATAAGCCTAGGGTTGACGAAAATGACCTAAATGTTTATTCAATGACACAAATGAACTTATTGGATGCACAAGATTGGTTAAAAACCCTAATTGGACAAGAATAAGCCTAGGGAGGACGAAAATGACCTAAATGTTCATCCAATGACACAAACACACCTATTGGATTCACAAGATTGGTTAGAAACCCTAATTGGATAAGAATAAGCCTAGGGAGGACGACAATGACCTAAATGTTCATCCAATGACACAAATGAACTTATTGGATGCAAAAGATTGGTAAAAAACCCTAAATGGACATGAATAAGCCTAGGGAGGACGAAAATGACCTAAATGTTTACCCAATGACACAAATGAACTTATAAGATGCACAAGATTGGTTAAAAACCCTAATTGGACAAGAATAAGCCTAGGGAGGACGAAAATGACTTAAATGTTCATCCAATGACACAAACACACCTATTGGATGCACAAGATTGGTTAAAAACCCTAATTGGACAAGAATAAGCCTACGGAGGACGAAAATGACCTAAATGTTCATCCAATGACACAAATGAACTTATTGGATGCACAAGATTGGTTATAAACCCGAATTGGACAAGAATAAGCCTAGGGAGGACGAAAATGACCTAAATGTTCATCCAATGACACTAACACACCTATTGGATGCACAAGATTGTTTAGAAACCCTAATTGGACAAGAATAAGCCTAGGGAGGACGAAAATGACCTAAATGTTAATCCAATGACACAAATGAACTTATTGGATGCACAAGATTGGTTAAAAACTGTAATTGGACAAGAATAAGCCTAGGGAGGACGAAAATGACCTAAATGTTCATCCAATGACACAATTGAACTTATTGGATGCACAAGATTGCTTAAAAACCTTAATTGGACAAAAATAAGCCTAGGGAGGACGAAAATGACCTAAATGTTCATCCAATGACACAAACACACCTATTGGATGCACACGATTGGTTAGAAACCCTAATTTGACAAGAATAAGCCTAGGGAGGATGAAAATGACCTAACTATTCATCCAATGACACAAATGAACTTATTGGATGCACAAGATTGCTTAAAACCCTAATTGGACATGCCTAGGGAGGACGAAAATGACCTAAATGTTTACCCAATGACACAAATGAACTTATAAGATGCAGAAGATTGGTTAAAAACCCTAATTGGACAAGAATAAGCCTAGGGAGGACGAAAATGACCTAAATGTTCATCCAATGACACAAACACACCTATTGGATGCACAAGATTGGTTAAAAACCCTAATTGGACAAGAATAAGCCTACGGAGGACGAAAATGACCTAAATGTTCATCCAATGACACAAACACACCTATTGGATGCACAAGATTGGTTAGAAACCCTAATTGGACAAGAATAAGCCTAGGGAGGACGAAAATGACCTAAATGTTAATCCAATGACAAAATGAACTTATTGGATGCACAAGATTGGTTAAAAACCCTAATTGGACAAGAATAAGCCTAGGGAGGACGAAAATAACCTAAATGTTCATCCAATGACACAAACACACCTATTGGATGCACAAGATTGGTTAGAAACCCTAATTGGATAAGAATAAGCCTAGGGAGGACGAAAATGACCTAAATGTTAATCCAATGACACAAATGAACTTATTGGATGCACAAGATTGGTTAAAAACCCTAATTGGACAAGAATAAGCCTAGGGAGGACGAAAATGACCTAAATGTTCATCCAATGACACAAACACACCTATTGGATGCACAAGATTGGTTAGAAACCCTAATTGGACAAGAATAAGCCTAGGGAGGACGAAAATGACCTAAATGTTAATCCAATGATACAAACGAACTTATTGGATGCACAAGATTGGTTAAAAACCCTAATTGGACAAGAATAAGCCTAGGGAGGACGAAAATGACCTAAATGTTCATCAAATGACACAAACACACCTATTGGATGCACAAGATTGGTTAAAAACCCTAATTGGACAAGAATAAGCCTAGGGAGGACGAAAATGACCTAAATGTTAATCCAATGACACAAATGAACTTATTGGATGCACAAGATTGGTTAAAAACCCTAATTGGACAAGAATAAGTCAAGGGAGGACGAAAATGACCTAAATGTTCATCCAATGACACAAACACACCTATTGGATGCACAAGATTGTTTAGAAACCCTAATTCGACAAGAATAAGCCTAGGGAGGACGAAAATGACCTAAATGTTCATCCAATGACACAAATGAACATATTGGATGCACAAGATTGGTTAAAAACCCTAATTGGACAAGAATAAGCCTAGGAAGGACGAAAATGACCTAAATGTTCATCCAATGACACAAACACACCTATTGGATGCACAAGATTGGTAAAAAAACCCTAATTGGACAAGAATAAGCCTAGGGAGGACGAAAATGACCTAAATGTTCATCCAATGACACAAACACACCTATTGGATGCACACGATTGGTTAGAAACCCTAATTTGACAAGAATAAGCCTAGGGAAGACGAAAATGACCTAACTATTCATCCAATGACACAAATGAACTTATTGGATGCACAAGATTGCTTAAAACCCTAATTGGACAAAAATAAGACTAGGGAGGACGAAAATAACCTAAATGTTCATCCAATGACACAAATGTACTTATTGGATGCACAAGATTGGTTAGAAACCCTAATTGGACAAGAATATGCCTAGGGAGGATGAAAATGACCCTAAATGTTCATCCAATGACACAAATGAACTTATTGGATGCACAAGATTGGTTAAAAACCCTAATTGGACAAGAATAAGCCAAGGGAGGACGAAAATGACCTAAATGTTCATCCATTGACACAAACACACCTATTGGATGCACAAGATTGGTTAAAAACCCTAATTGGACAAGAATAAGAATAAGGAGGACGAAAATGACCTAAATGTTCATCCAATGACACAAACACACCTATTGGATGCACAAGATTGGTTAAAAACCCTAATTGGACAAGAATAAGCCTAGGAAGGACGAAAATGACCTAAATGTTAATCCAATGACACAAGTGAACTTATTGGTTGCACAAGATTGGTTAAAAA
>JBBPBR010000412.1:0-23468 GCA_037974775.1 Cicer pinnatifidum
TGAACATTTAGGTCATTTTCGTCCTCCCTAGGCTTATTCTTGTCCAATTAGGGTTTCTAACCAATCTTGTGCATCCAATAGGTGTGTTTAGCTATTTGATGAACGTTTAGGTTATTTTCGTCCTCCCTAGGCTTATTCTTGTCCAATTAGGGTTTTTAACCAATCTTGTGCATCCAATAAGTTCATTTGTGTCATTGGATGAATAGTTAGGTCATTTTCGTCTTCCCTAGGCTTATTCTTGTCAAATTAGGGTTTCTAACCAATCGTGTGCATCCAATAGGTGTGTTTGTGTCATTGGACAAACATTTAGGTCATTTTCGTCCTCCCTAGGCTTATTCTTGTCCAATTAGGGTTTTTTTACCAATCTTGTGCATCCAATAGGTGTGTTTGTGTCATTGGATGAACATTTAGGTCATTTTCGTCCTTCCTAGGCTTATTCTTGTCCAATTAGGGTTTTTAACCAATCTTGTGCATCCAATATGTTCATTTGTGTCATTGGATGAACATTTAGGTCATTTTCGTCCTCCCTAGGCTTATTCTTGTCGAATTAGGGTTTCTAAACAATCTTGTGCAACCAATAGGTGTGTTTGTGTCATTGGATGAACATTTAGGTCATTATCGTCCTCCCTAGGCTTATTCTTGTCCAATTAGGGTTTTTAACCAATCTTGTGCATCCAATAAGTTCATTTGTGTCATTGGATTAACATTTAGGTCATTTTCGTCCTCCCTAGGCTTATTCTTGTCCAATTAGGGTTTTTAACCAATCTTGTACATCCAATAGGTATGTTTGTGTCGTTGGATGAACATTTAGGTCATTTTCGTCCTCCCTAGGCTTATTCTTGTCCAATTAGGGTTTCTAACCAATCTTGTGCATCCAATAGGTGTGTTTAGCTATTTGATGAACGTTTAGGTTATTTTCGTCCTCCCTAGGCTTATTCTTGTCCAATTAGGGTTTTTAACCAATCTTGTGCATCCAATAAGTTCATTTGTGTCATTGGATTAACATTTAGGTCATTTTCTTCCTCCCTAGGCTTATTCTTGTCCAATTAGGGTTTCTAACCAATCTTGTGCATCCAATAGGTGTGTTTGTGTCATTGGATGAACATTTAGGTCATTTTCGTCCTCCCTAGTCTTATTCTTCTCCAATTAGGGTTTCTAAACAATCTTGTGCATCCAATAGGTGTATTTGTGTCATTGGATGAACATTTAGGTCATTTTCGTCCTCCCTAGGCTTATTCTTGTCCAATTAGGGTTTTTAACCAATCTTGTGCAACCAATAAGTTCATTTGTGTCATTGGATTAACATTTAGGTCATTTTCGTCCTCCCTAGGCTTATTCTTGTCCAATTAGGGTTTTTAACCAATCATGTGCATCCAATAAGTTCATATGTGTCATTGGATGAACAATTAGGTCATTTTCGTCCACCCTAAGCTTATTCTTGTCCAATTAGGGTTTTTAACCAATCTTATGCATCCAATAAGTTCATTTGTGTCATTGGATGAACATTTAGGTCATTTTCGTCCTGCCTAGGCTTATTCTTGTCCAATTAGGGTTTTTAACCAATCTTGTGCATCCAATAGGTGTGTTTGTGTCATTGGATGAACATTTAGGTCATTTTCGTCCTCCCTAGGCTTATTCTTGTCCAATTAGGGTTTTTAACCAATCTTGTGCATCCAATAAGTTCATTTGTGTCATTGGATGAACATTTAGATCATTTTCGTCCTCCCTATGCTTATTCTTGTCCAATTAGGGTTTTTAACCAATCTTGTGCATCCAATAGGTGTGTTTGTGTCATTGGATGAACATTTAGGTCATTTTCGTCCTCCCTAGGCTTATTCTTGTCCAATTAGGGTTTTTAACCAATCTTGTGCATCCAATAAGTTCATTTGTGTCATTGGATTAACATTTAGGTCATTTTTGTCCTTCCTAGGCTAATTCTTGTCCAATTAGGGTTTCTAACCAATCTTGTGCATCCAATAGGTGTCTTTGTGTCATTGGATGAACATTTAGGTCATTTTCGTCCTCCTTAGTCTTATTCTTGTCCAATTAGGGTTTTAACCAATCTTGTGCATCCAATAAGTTCATTTGTGTCATTGGATGAACATTTAGGTCATTTTCGTCCTCCCTAGGCTTATTCTTGTCCAATTAGGGTTTCTAACCAATCTTGTGCATCCAATAGGCGTGTTTGTGTCATTGGATGAACATTTAGGTCATTTTCGTCCTCCCTATGCTTATTCTTGTACAATTAGGGTTTTTAACCAATCTTGTGCATCCAATAGGTGTGTTTGTGTCATTGGATGAACATTTAGGTCATTTTCGTCCTCCCTAGGCTTATTCTTTTCCAGTTAGGGTTTTTAACCAATCTTGTGCATCCAGTAGGTTCATTTGTGTCATTGGATGAATAGTTAGGTCATTTTCGTCCTCCCTAGGCTTATTCTTGTCAAATTAGGGTTTCTAACCAATCGTGTGCATCCAATAGGTGTGTTTGTGTCATTGGATGAACATTTAGGTCATTTTCGTCCTCCCTAGGCTTATTCTTGTCCAATTAGGGTTTTAACCAATCTTGTGC
Source organism: Cicer pinnatifidum (assembly GCA_037974775.1). Lineage (NCBI taxonomy): Eukaryota > Viridiplantae > Streptophyta > Magnoliopsida > Fabales > Fabaceae > Cicer > Cicer pinnatifidum. Next base: position 2,570 of record JBBPBR010000412.1, read on the forward strand.
ATCCAATAGGTGTGTTTGTGTCATTGGATGAACATTTAGGTCATTTTTGTCCTCCCTAGGCTTATTCTTGTCCAATTTGGGTTTTTAACCAATCTTGTGCATCCAATAAGTTCATTTGTGTCATTGGATTAACATTTAGGTCATTTTCTTCCTCCCTAGGCTTATTCTTGTCCAATTAGGGTTTCTAACCAATCTTGTGCATCCAATAGGTGTGTTTGTGTCATTGGATGAACATTTAGGTCATTTTCGTCCTCCCTAGGCTTATTCTTGTCCAATTAGGGTTTTTAACCAATCTTGTGCATCCAATTAGTTCATTTGTGTCATTGGATGAACATTTAGGTCATTTTCGTCCTCCCTAGGCTTATTCTTGTCCAATTAGGGTTTCTAACCAATCTTGTGCATCCAATAGTTGTGTTTGTGTCATTGGATGAACATTTAGGTCATTTTCGTTCTCCCTAGTCTTATTCTTGTCCAATTAGGGTTTTAAGCAATCTTGTGCATCCAATAAGTTCATTTGTGTCATTGGATGAATATTTAGGTCATTTTCATCCTCCCTAGGCTTATTCTTGTCCAATTAGGGTTTCTAACCAATCTTGTGCATCCAATAGGTGTGTTTGTGTCATTGGATGAACATTTAGGTCATTTTCGTCCTCCTTATGCTTATTCTTGTCCAATTAGGGTTTTTAACCAATCTTGTGCATCCAATAGGTGTGTTTGTGTCATTGGATGAACATTTAGGTCATTTTCGTCCTCCCTATGCTTATTCTTGTCCAATTAGGGTTTTTAACCAATCTTGTGCATCCAATAAATTCAATTGTGTCATTGGATGAACATTTAGGTCATTTTCGTCCTCCCTAGGCTTATTCTTGTCCAATTAGGGTTTTTAACCAATCTTGTGCATCCAATAAGTTCATTTGTGTCATTGGATGAACATTTAGGTCATTTTCGTTCTCACTACGCTTATTCTTGTCCAATTAGGGTTTCTAACCAATCTTGTGCATCCAATAGGTGTGTTTGTGTCATTGGATGAACATTTAGGTCATTTTCGTCCTCCCTAGGCTTATTCTTGTCCAATTAGGGTTTTTAACCAGTCTTGTGCATCCAATAGGTGTGTTTGTGTCATTGGATGAACATTTAGGTTATTTTCGTCCTCCCTAGTCTTATTCTTGTCCAATTAGGGTTTTAAGCAATCTTGTGCATCCAATAAGTTCATTTGTGTCATTGGATGAATAGTTAGGTCATTTTCGTCCTCCCTAGGCTTATTCTTGTCAAATTAGGGTTTCTAACCAATCGTGTGCATCCAATAGGTGTGTTTGTGTCATTGGATGAACATTTAGGTCATTTTCGTCCTCCCTAGGCTTATTCTTGTCCAATTAGGGTTTTTAACCAATCTTGTGCATCCAATAGGTGTGTTTGTATCATTGGATGAACATTTAGGTCATTTTTGTCCTCCCTAGGCTTATTCTTGTCCAATTAGGGTTTTTAACCAATCTTGTGCATCCAATATGTTCATTTGTGTCATTAGATTAACATTTAGGTCATTTTCGTCATCCCTATGCTTATTCTTGTCCAATTAGGGTTTCTAACCAATCTTGTGCATCCAATAGGTGTGTTTGTGTCATTGGATGAACATTTAGGTCATTTTCGTCCTCCCTAGGCTTATTGTTGTCCAATTAGGGTTTTTAACCAATCTTGTGCATACAATAAGTTCAATTGTGTCATTGGATTAACATTTAGGTCATTTTCGTCCTCCCTAGGCTTATTCTTGTCCAATTAGGGTTTCTAACCAATCTTGTGCATCCAATAGGTGTGTTTGTGTCATTGGATGAACATTTAGGTCATTTTCGTCCTCCCTAGGCTTATTCTTGTCCAATTAGGGTTTTTAACCAATCTTGTGCATCCAATAAGTTCATTTGTGTCATTGGATAAACATTTAGGTCATTTTCGTCCAACCTAGGCTTATTCTTGTCCAATTAGGGTTTTTAACCAATCTTGTGCATCCAATAAGTTCATTTGTGTCATTGGATAAACATTTAGGTCATTTTCGTCCAACCTAGACTTATTCTTGTCCAATTAGGGTTTTTAACCAATCTTGTGCATCCAATAAGTTCATTTGTGTCATTGGATAAACATTTAGGTCATTTTCGTCCTCCCTAGGCTTATTCTTGTCCAATTAGGGTTTCTAACCAATCTTGTGCATCCAATAGGTGTGTTTGTGTCATTGGATGAACATTTAGGTCAGTTTCTTCCTCCCTAGGCTTATTCTTGTCCAATTAGGGTTTCTTACGAATCTTGTGCATCCAATAGGTGTGTTTGTGTCATTGGATGAACATTTAGGTCATTTTCGTCCTCCCTAGGCTTATTCTTGTCCAATTAGGGTTTTTAACCAATCTTGTGCATCCAATAAGTTCATTTGTGTCATTGGATAAACATTTAGGTCATTTTCGTCCACCCTAGGCTTATTCTTGTCCAATTAGGGTTTTTAACCAATCTTGTGCATCCAATAGGCGTGTTTGTGTTATTGGATGAACATTTAGGTCATTTTCGTCCTCCCTAGGCTTATTCTTGTCCAATTAGGGTTGCTAACCAGTCTTGTGCATCCAATAGGTGTGTTTGCGTCATTGGATGAACATTTAGGTCATTTTCGTCCTCCCTAGGCTTATTCTTGTCCAATTAGGGTTTTTAACCAATCTTGTGCATCCAATAAGTTCATTTGTGTCATTGGATGAACATTTAGGTCATTTTCGTCCTCCCTAGGCTTATTCTTGTCCAATTAGGGTTTTTAACCAATCTTGTGCATTCAATAAGTTCATTTGTGTAATTGGATGAACATTTAGGTCATTTTCGTCCACCCTAGGCTTATTCTTGTCCAATTAGGGGTTTTAACCAATCTTGTGCATCCAATAAGTTCATTTGTGTCATTGGATGAACATTTAGGTCATTTTCGTCCTCCCAAGGCTTATTCTTGTCCAATTAGGGTTTCTAACCAATCTTGTGCATCCAATAGGTGTGTTTGTGTCATTGGATGAACATTTAGGTCATTTTCGTCCTCCCTATGCTTATTCTTGTCCAATTAGGGTTTTTAACCAATCTTGTGCATCCAATAGGTGTGTTTGTGTCATTGAATGAACATTTAGGTCATTTTCGTCCTCCCTAGGCTTATTCTTGTCCAATTAGGGTGTTTAACCAATCTTGTGCATCCAATATGTTCATTTGTTTCATTCTGTGAACATTTAGGTCATTTTCGTCCTCCCTAGGCTTATTCTTGTCCAATTAGGGTTTCTAACCAATCTTGTGCAATTAATAGGTGTGTTTAGTCATTTGATGAACATTTAGGTTATTTTCGTCCTCCCTAGGCTTATTCTTGTCGAATTAGGGTTTTTAACCAATCTTGTGCATCCAATAAGTTCATTTGTGTCATTGGATTAACATTTAGGTCATTTTCGTCCTCCCTAGGCTTATTCTTGTCCAATTAGGGTTTCTAACCAATCTTGTGCATCCAATAGGTGTGTTTGTGTCATTGGATGAACATTTAGGTCATTTTCGTCCTCCCTAGGCTTATTCTTGTCCAATTAGGGTTTTTAACCAATCTTGTGCATCCAATAAGTTCATTTGTGTCTTTGGGTGAACATTTAGGTCATTTTCGTCCTTCCTAGGCTTATTATTGTCCAATTAGGGTTTCTAACCAATCTTGTGCATCCAATAGGTGTGTTTAGTCATTTGATGAACATTTAGGTTATTTTCGTCCTCCCTAGGCTTATTCTTGTCCAATTAGGGTTTTTAACCAATCTTGTGCATCCAATAAGTTCATTTGTGTCATTGGATTAACATTTAGGTCATTTTCGTCCTCCCTAGGCTTATTCTTGTCCAATTAGGGTTTCTAACCAATCTTGTGCATCCAATAGGTGTGTTTGTGTCATTGGATGAACATTTAGGTCATTTTCGTCCTCCCTAGGCTTATTCTTGTCCAATTAGGGTTTTTAACCAATCTTGTGCCTCCAATAAGTTCGTTTGTGTCATTGGATTAACATTTAGGTCATTTTCGTCCTTCCTAGGCTTATTCTTGACCAATTAGGGTTTTTAACCAATCTTGTGCATCCAATAAGTTCATTTGTGTCATTGGATTAACATTTAGGTCATTTTCGTCCTCCCTAGGCTTATTCTTGTCCAATTAGGGTTTCTAACCAATCTTGTGCATCCAATATGTGTGTTTGTGACATTGGATGAACATTTAGGTCATTTTCGTCCTCCCTAGGCTTATTCTTGTCCCATTAGGGTTTTTAACCAATCTTGTGCATCCAATAAGTTCAATTGTGTCATTAGATGAACATTTAGGTCATTTTCGTCTTCCCTAGGCTTATTCTTGTCCAATTAGGGTTTTTAACCAATCTTGTGCATCCAATAGGTGTGTTTGTGTCAATGGATGAACATTTAGGTCATTTTCGTCCTCCCTAGGCTTATTCTTGTCCAATTAGGGTTTTTAACCAATCTTGTGCATCCAATAAGTTCATTTGTGTCATTGGATGAACATTTAGGGTCGTTTTCATCCTCCCTAGGCATATTCTTGTCCAATTAGGGTTTCTAACCAATCTTGTGCATCCAATAAGTTCATTTGTGTCATTGGATGAACATTTAGGTTATTTTCGTCCTCCCTAGTCTTATTTTTGTCCAATTAGGGTTTTAAGCAATCTTGTGCATCCAATAAGTTCATTTGTGTCATTGGATGAATAGTTAGGTCATTTTCGTCTTCCCTAGGCTTATTCTTGTCAAATTAGGGTTTCTAACCAATCGTGTGCATCCAATAGGTGTGTTTGTGTCATTGGATAAACATTTAGGTCATTTTCGTCCTCCCTAGGCTTATTCTTGTCCAATTAGGGTTTTTTTACCAATCTTGTGCATCCAATAGGTGTGTTTGTGTCATTGGATGAACATTTAGGTCATTTTCGTCCTTCCTAGGCTTATTCTTGTCCAATTAGGGTTTTTAACCAATCTTGTGCATCCAATAAGTTCATTTGTGTCATTGGATGAACATTTAGGTTATTTTCGTCCTCCCTAGGCTTATTCTTGTCCAATTAGGGTTTTTAACCAATCTTGTGGATCCAATAAGTTCATTTGTGTCATTGGATGAACATTTAGGTCATTTTCGTCCTCCCAAGGCTTATTCTTGTCCAATTAGGGTTTCTAACCAATCTTGTGCATCCAATAGGTGTGTTTGTGTCATTGGATGAACATTTAGGTCATTTTCGTCCTCCCTAGGCTTATTCTTGTCCAATTAGGGTTTCTAACCAATCTTGGCATCCAATAGGTGTGTTTGTGTCATTGGATGAACATTTAGGTCATTTTTGTCCTCCCTAGGCTTATTCTTGTCCAATTAGGGTTTTTAACCAATCTTGTGCATCCAATAAGTTCATTTGTGTCATTGGATGAACAATTAGGTCATTTTCGTCCACCCTAAGCTTATTCTTGTCCAATTAGGGTTTTTAACCAATCTTATGCATCCAATAAGTTCATTTGTGTCATTGGATGAACATTTAGGTCATTTTCGTCCTCCCTAGGCTTATTCTTGTCTAATTAGGGTTTTTAACCAATCTTGTGCATCCAATATGTTCATTTGTGTCATTGGATTAACATTTAGGTCATTTTCGTCCTTCCTAGGCTTATTCTTGTCCAATTAGGGTTTCTAACCAATCTTGTGCATCCAATAGGTGTGTTTGTGTCATTGGATGAACATTTAGGTAATTTTCGTCCTCCTTAGTCTTATTCTTGTCCAATTATGGTTTTAACCAATCTTGTGCATCCAATAAGTTCATTTGTGTCATTGGATGAACATTTAGGTCATTTTCGTCCTCCCTAGGCTTATTCTTGTCCAATTAGGGTTTCTAACCAATCTTGTGCATCCAATAGATGTGTTTGTGTCATTGGATGAACATTTAGGTCATTTTCGTCCTCCCTAGGCTTATTCTTGTCCAATTAGGGTTTTTAACCAATCTTGTGCATCCAATAAGTTCATTTGTGTCATTGGATTAACATTTAGGTCATTTTCGTCCTACCTAGGCTTATTCTTGTCCAATTAGGGTTTCTAACCAATCTTGTGCAACCAATAGGTGTGTTTGTGTCATTGGATGAACATTTAGGTCATTTTCGTCATCCCTATGCTTATTCTTTTCCAATTAGGGTTTTTAACCAATCTTGTGCATCCAATAAGTTCATTTGTGTCATTGGATGAACATTTAGGTCATTTTCGTCCTCCCAAGGCTTATTCTTGTCCAATTAGGGTTTCTAACCAATCTTGTGCATCCAATAGGTGTGTTTGTGTCATTGGATGAACATTTAGGTCATTTTCGTCCTCCCTAGTCTTATTCTTGTCCAATTAGGGTTTTAAGCAATCTTGTGCATCCAATAAGTTCATTTGTGTCATTGGATGAATGTTTAGGTCATTTTCGTCCTCCCTAGGCTTATTCTTGTCCAATTAGGGTTTCTAACCAATCTTGTGCATCCAATAGGTGTGTTTGTGTCATTGGATGAACATTTAGGTCATTTTCGTCCTCCCTAGGCTTATTCTTGTCCAATTAGGGTTTTTAACCAATCTTGTGCATCCAATAAGTTCATTTGTGTCATTGGATGAACATTTAGTTCATTTTCGTCCTCCCTAAGCTTATTCTTGTCCAATTAGGGTTTCTAACCAATCTTGTGCATCCAATAGGTGTGTTTGTGTCATTGGATGAACATTTAGGTCATTTTCGTCCTCCCTAGGCTTATTCTTGTCCAATTAGGGTTTTTAACCAGTCTTGTGCATCCAATAAGTTCATTTGTGTCATTGGATGAACATTTAGGTCATTTTCGTCCTTCCTAGGCTTATTCTTGTCCAATTAGGGTTTCTAACCAATCTTGTGCATCCAATAGGTGTGTTTGTGTCATTGGATGAACATTTAGGTCATTTTCGTCCTCCCTAGGCTTATTCTTGTCCAATTAGGGTTTTTAACCAATCTTGTGCATCCAATAAGTTCATTTGTGTCATTGGATGAACAATTAGGTCATTTTCGTCCACCCTAAGCTTATTCTTGTCCAATTAGGGTTTTTAACCAATCTTATGCATCCAATAAGTTCATTTGTGTCATTGGATGAACATTTAAGTCATTTTCGTCCTCCCTAGGCTTATTCTTGTCCAATTAGGGTTTTTAACCAATCTTGTGCATCCAATAGGTGTGTTTGTGTCATTGGATGAACATTTAGGTCATTTTCGTCCTCCCTAGGCTTATTCTTGTCCAATTAGGGTTTTTAACCAATCTTGTGCATCCAATAAGTTCATTTGTGTCATTGGATTAGCATTTAGGTCATTTTCGTCCTTCCTAGGCTTATTCTTGTCCAATTAGGGTTTCTAACCAATCTTGTGCATCCAATAGGTGTGTTTGTGTCATTGGATGAACATTTAGGTCATTTTCGTCCTCCTTAGTCTTATTCTTGTCCAATTATGGTTTTAACCAATCTTGTGCATCCAATAAGTTCATTTGTGTCATTGGATGAACATTTAGGTCATTTTCGTCCTCCCTAGGCTTATTCTTGTCCAATTAGGGTTTCTAACCAATCTTGTGCATCCAATAGATGTGTTTGTGTCATTGGATTAACATTTAGGTCATTTTCGTCCTCCCTAGGCTTATTCTTGTCCAATTAGGGTTTCTAACCAATCTTGCACATCCAATAGGTGTGTTTGTGTCATTGGATGAACATTTAGGTCATTTTCGACCTCCTTAGTCTTATTCTGGTCCAATTATGGTTTTAACCAATCTTGTGCATCCAATAAGTTCATTTGTGTCATTGGATGAACATTTAGGTCATTTTCGTCCTCCCTAGGCTTATTCTTGTCCAATTAGGGTTTCTAACCAATCTTGTGCATCCAATAGATGTGTTTGTGTCATTGGATTAACATTTAGGTCATTTTCGTCCTCCCTAGGCTTATTCTTGTCCAATTAGGGTTTCTAACCAATCTTGTGCATCCAATAGGTGTGTTTGTGTCATTGGATGAACATTTAGGTCATTTTCGTCCTCCCTAGGCTTATTCTTGTCCAATTAGGGTTTTTAACCAATCTTGTGCATCCAATAAGTTCATTTGTGTCATTGGATTAACATTTAGGTCATTTTCGTCCTACCTAGGCTTATTCTTGTCCAATTAGGGTTTCTAACCAATCTTGTGCAACCAATAGGTGTGTTTGTGTCATTGGATGAACATTTAGGTCATTTTCGTCATCCCTATGCTTATTCTTTTCCAATTAGGGTTTTTAACCAATCTTGTGCATCCAATAAGTTCATTTGTGTCATTGGATGAACATTTAGGTCATTTTCGTCCTCCCAAGGCTTATTCTTGTCCAATTAGGGTTTCTAACCAATCTTGTGCATCCAATAGGTGTGTTTGTGTCATTGGATGAACATTTAGGTCATTTTCGTCCTCCCTAGTCTTATTCTTGTCCAATTAGGGTTTTAAGCAATCTTGTGCATCCAATAAGTTCATTTGTGCCATTGGATGAACATTTAGGTTATTTTCGTCCTCACTAGGCTTAGTTTTGTGCAATTAGGGTTTTTAACCAATTTTGTGCATCCAATAGGTGTGTTTGTGTCATTAGATGAACATTTAGGTCATTTTCATCCTCCCTAGGCTTATTGTTGTCCAATTAGGGTTTTTAACCAATCTTGTGCATCCAATAGGTGTGTTTGTGTCATTTGATGAACATTTATGTCATTCTCATCCTCCCTAGTCTTATTCTTGTCCAATTAGGGTTTAAAGCAATCTTGTGCATCCAATAAGTTCATTTGTGTCATTGGATTAAGATTTAAGTCATTTTCGTCCTCCCTAGTCTTATTCTTGTTCAATTAGGGTTTCTAACCAATCTTGTGCATCCAATAGGTGTGTTTGTGTCATTGGATGAACATTTAGGTCATTTTCGTCCTCCCTAGGCTTATTCTTGTCCAATTAGGGTTTTTAACCAATCTTGTGCATCCAATAAGTTCATTTGTGTCATTGGATGAACATTTAGGTCATTTTCGTCCTCCCTAGGCTTATTCTTGTCCAATTAGTGTTTTTAAGCAATCTTGTGCATCCAATAAGTTCATTTGTGTCATTGGATGAACATTTAGGTCATTTTCGTCCTCCCTAGGCTTATTCTTGTTCAATTAGGGTTTCTAACCAATCTTGTGCATCCAATAGGTGTGTTTGTGTCATTGGATGAACATTTAGGTCATTTTCGTCCTCCCTAGTCTTATTCTTGTCCAATTAGGGTTTTAAGCAATCTTGTGCATCCAATAAGTTCATTTGTGCCATTGGATGAACCTTTAGGTTATTTTCGTCCTCACTAGGCTTAGTTTTGTGCAATTAGGGTTTTTAACCAATTTTGTGCATCCAATAGGTGTGTTTGTGTCATTAGATGAACATTTAGGTCATTTTCATCCTCCCTAGGCTTATTGTTGTCCAATTAGGGTTTTTAACCAATCTTTTGCATCCAATAGGTGTGTTTGTGTCATTTGATGAACATTTATGTCATTCTCATCCTCCCTAGTCTTATTCTTGTCCAATTAGGGTTTAAAGCAATCTTGTGCATCCAATAAGTTCATTTGTGTCATTGGATTAAGATTTAAGTCATTTTCGTCCTCCCTAGGCTTATTCTTGTTCAATTAGGGTTTCTAACCAATCTTGTGCATCCAATAGGTGTGTTTGTGTCATTGGATGAACATTTAGGTCATTTTCGTCCTCCCTAGGCTTATTCTTGTCCAATTAGGGTTTTTAACCAATCTTGTGCATCCAATAAGTTCATTTGTGTCATTGGATGAACATTTAGGTCATTTTCGTCCACCCTAGTCTTATTCTTGTCCAATTAGGGTTTTAAGCAATCTTGTGCATCCAATAAGTTCATTTGTGTCATTGGATGAACATTTAGGTCATTTTCGTCCTCCCTAGTCTTATTCTTGTCCAATTAGGGTGTTAAGCAATCTTGTGCATCCAATAAGTTCATTTGTGTCATTGGATTAACATTTAGGTCATTTTCGTCCTTCCTAGGCTTATTCTTGTCCAATTAGGGTTTCTAACCAATCTTGTGCATCCAATAGGTGTGTTTGTGTCATTGGATGAACATTTAGGTCATTTTCGTCCTCCCTAGGCTTATTCTTGTCCAATTAGGGTTTTTAACCAATCTTGTGCATCCAATAAGTTCATTTGTGTCATTGGATGAACGTTTAGGTCATTTTCGTCCTCCAAAGGCTTATTCTTGTCCAATTAGGGTTTCTAACCAATCTTGTGCATCCAATAGGTGTGTTTGTGTCATTGGATGAACATTTAGGTCATTTTCGTCCTCCCTAGGCTTATTCTTGTCCAATTAGGGTTTTTAACCAATCTTGTGCATCCAATAAGTTCATTTGTGTCATTGGGTGAATATTTAGGTCATTTTCATCCTCCCTAGGCTTATTCTTGTCCAATTAGGGTTTCTAACCAATCTTGTGCATCCAATAGGTGTGTTTGTGTCATTGGATGAACATTTAGGTCATTTTCGTCCTCCCAAGGCTTATTCTTGTCCAATTAGGGTTTCTAACCAATCTTGTTCATCCAATAGGTGTGTTTGTGTCATTGGACGAACATTTAGGTCATTTTCGTCCTCCCTAGGTTTATTCTTGTTCAATTAGGGTTTTTAACCAATTTTGTGCATCCAATAAGTTCATTTGTGTCATTGGATTAACATTTAGGTTATTTTCGTCCTCCGTAGGCTTATTCTTGTCCAATTAGGGTTTTTAACCAATCTTGTGCATCCAATAAGTTCATTTGTGTCATTGGATTAACATTTAGGTCATTTTCGTCCTCCCTAGGCTTATTCTTGTCCAATTAGGGTTTCTAACCAATCTTGTGCATCCAATAGGTGTGTTTGTGTCATTGGATGAACATTTAGGTCATTTTCGTCCCCGCTAGGCTTATTCTTGTCCAATTAGGGTTTTTAACCAATCTTGTGCATCCAATAAGTTCATTTGTGTCATTGGGTGAACATTTAGGTCATTTTCGTCCTTCCTAGGTTTATTCTTGTCCAATTAGGGTTTTTAACCAATCTTGTGCATCCAATAGGTGTGTTTAGTCATTTGATGAACATTTAGGTTATTTTCGTCCTCCCTAGGCTTATTCTTGTCCAACTAGGGTTTTTAACCAATCTTGTGCATCCAATAAGTTCATTTGTGTCATTGGATTAACATTTAGGTCATTTTCGTCCTCCCTAGGCTTATTCTTGTCCAATTAGGGTTTCTAACCAATCTTGTGCATCCAATAGGTGTGTTTGTGTCATTGGATGAACATTTAGGTCATTTTCGTCCTCCCTAGGCTTATTCTTGTCCAATTAGGGTTTTTAACCAATCTTGTGCATCCAATAAGTTCAATTGTGTCATTGAATAAACAATTAGGTCATTTTCGTCCTCCCTAGGCTTATTCTTGTCCAATTAGGGTTTTTAACCAATCTTGTGCATCCAATAAGTTCATTTGTGTCATTGGATTAACATTTATGTCATTTTCGTCCTCCCTAGGCTTATTCTTGTCCAATTAGGGTTTCTAACCAATCTTGTGCATCCAATAGGTGTGTTTGTGACATTGGATGAACATTTAGGTCATTTTCGTCCTCCCTATGCTTATTCTTATCCAATTAGGGTTTTTAACCAATCTTGTGCATCCAATAGGTGTGTTTGTGTCATTGGATGAACATTTAGGTCATTTTCGTCCAATTAGGGGTTTTAACCAATCTTGTGCATCCAATAAGTTCATTTGTGTCATTGGATTAACATTTATATCATTTTCGTCCTCCCTAGGCTTATTCTTGTCCAATTAGGGTTTCTAACCAATCTTGTGCATCCAATAGGTGTGTTTGTGACATTGGATGAACATTTAGGTCATTTACGTCCTCTCTAACCTTATTCTTGACCCATTAGGGTTTTTAACCAATCTTGTGCATCCAATAAGTTCAATTGTGTCATTGGATGAACATTTAGGTCATTTTCGTCCTCCGTAGGCTTATTCTTGTCCAATTAGGGTTTTTAACCAATCTTGTGCATCCAATAAGTTCATTTGTGTCATTGGGTGAACATTTAGGTCATTTTCGTCCTCCCTAGGCTTATTCTTGTCCAATTAGGGTTTTTAACCAATCTTGTGAATCCAGTAGGTGTGTTTAGTCATTTGATGAACATTTAGGTCATTTTCGTCCTCCCTAGGCTTATTCTTGTCCAATTAGGGTTTTTAACCAATCTTGTGCATCCAATATGTTCATTTGTGTCATTGGATGAACATTTAGGTCATTTTCGTCCTCCCAAGGCTTATTCTTGTCCAATTAGGGTTTCTAAACAATCTTGTGCATCCAATAGGTGTGTTTGTGTCATTGGATGAACATTTATGTCATTTTCGTCCTCCCAAGGCTTATTCATGTCCAATTAGGGTTTGTAAACAATCTTGTGCATCCAATAGGTGTGTTTGTGTCATTGGATGAACATTTAGGTCATTTTCGTCCTCCCTAGGCTTATTCTTGTCCAATTAGGGTTTTTAACCAATCTTGTGCATCCAATAAGTTCATTTGTGTCATTGGATGAACATTTAGGTCATTTTCATCCTCCCTAGGCTTATTCTTGTCCAATTAGGGTTTTTAACCAATCTTGTGCTTCCAATAAGTTCATTTGTGTCATTGGATTAACAATTAGGTCATTTTTGTCCTCCCTAGGCTTATTCTTGTCCAATTAGGGTTTTTAACCAATCTTGTGCATCCAATAGGTGTGTTTGTGTCATTGGATGAACATTTAGGTCATTTTAATCCTCCCTAGGCTTATTCTTGTCCAATTAGGGTTTCTAACCAATCTTGTGCATCCAATAGGTGTGTTTGTGTCATTGGATGAACATTTAGGTCATTTTCGTCCTCCCAAGGCTTATTCTTGTCCAATTAGGGTTTCTAACCAATCTTGTGCATCCAATAGGTGTGTTTGTGTCATTGGATGAACATTTAGGTCATTTTCGTCCTCCCTAGGCTTATTCTTGTCCAATTAGGGTTTTTAACCAATCTTGTGCATCCAATAAGTTCATTTGTGTCATTGGATTAACATTTAGGTCATTTTCGTCCTCCCTAGGCTTATTCTTGTCCAATTAGGGTTTTTAACCAATCTTCTACATCCAATAGGTGTGTATGTGTCGTTGGATGAACATTTAGGTCATTTTCGTCCTCCCTAGGCTTATTCTTGTCCAATTAGGGTTTCTAACCAATCTTGTGCATCCAATAGGTGTGTTTGTGTCATTGGATGAACATTTAGGTCATTTTCGTCCTCCTTATGCTTATTCTTGTCCAATTAGGGTTTTTAACCAATCTTGTGCATCCAATAGGTGTGTTTGTGTCAATGGATGAACATTTAGGTCATTTTCATCCTCACTAGGCTTATTCTTGTCCGATTAGGGTTTTTAACTAATCTTGTGCATCCAATAAGTTCATTTGTGTCATTGGGTGAACATTTATGTCATTTTCGTCCTCCCTAGGCTTATTCTTGTCCAATTAGGGTTTCTAACCCATCTTGTGCATCCAATAGGTGTGTTTAGTCATTTGATGAACATTTAGGTTATTTTCGTCCTCCCTAGGCTTATACTTGTCCAATTAGGGTTTTTAACCAATCTTGTGAATCCAATAAGTTCATTTGTGTCATTGGATTAACATTTAGGTCATTTTCGTCCTCCCTAGGCTTATTCTTGTCCAATTAGGGTTTCTAACCAATCTTGTGCATCCAATAGGTGTGTTTGTGTCATTGGATGAACATTTAGGTCATTTTCGTCCTCGGTAGGCTTATTCTTGTCCAATTAGGGTTTTTAACCAATCTTGTGCATCCAATAAGTTCATTTGTGTCATTGGATGAACATTTAGGTCATTTTCGTCCTCCCAAGGCTTATTCTTGTCCAATTAGGGTTTCTAACCAATCTTGTGCATCCAATAGGTGTGTTTGTGTCATTGGATGAACATTTAGGTCATTTTCGTCCTCCCTAGGCTTCTTGTCCAATTAGGGTTTTTAACCAATCTTCTGCATCCAATAGGTGTGTTTGTGTCATTGGATGAACATTTAGGTTATTTTCGTCCTCCCTAGTCTTATTCTTGTCCAATTAGGGTTTTAAGCAATCTTGTGCATCCAATAAGTTCATTTGTGTCATTGGATTAACATTTAGGTCATTTTCGTCCTCCCTAGGCTTATTCTTGTCCAATTAGGGTTTCTAAACAATCTTGTGTATCCAATAGGTTTGTTTGTGTCATTGGATGAACATTTAGGTCATTTTCGTCCTCCCAAGGCTTATTCTTGTCCAATTAGGGTTTTTAACCAATCTTGTGCATCCAATAGGTGTGTTTGTGTCATTGGATGAACATTTAGGTTATTTTCGTCCTCCCTAGGCTTATTCTTGTCCAATTAGGGTTTTTAACCAATCTTGTGCATCCAATAAGTTCGAATGTGTCATTGGATGAACATTTAGGTCATTTTCGTCCTCCCTAGGCTTATTCTTGTCCAATTAGGGTTTTTAACCAATCTTGTGCATCCAATAAGTTCATTTGTGTCATTGGATGAACATTTAGGTCATTTTCGTCCTCCCTAGGCTTATTCTTGTCCAATTAGGGTTTCTAACCAATCTTGTGCATCCAATAGGTGTGTTTGTGTCATTGGATGAACATTTAGGACATTTTCGCCCTCCCTATGCTTATTCTTGTCCAATTAGGGTTTTAAGCAATCTTGTGCATCCAATAAGTTCATTTGTGTCATTAGATTAACATTTAGGTCATTTTCGTCCTTCCTAGGCTTATTCTTGTCAAATTAGGGTTTTTAACCAATCATGTGCATCCAATAAGTTCATTTGTGTCATTGGATGAACATTTAGGTCATTTTCGTCTTCCCTAGGCTTATTCTTGTCCAATTAGGGTTTTTAACCAATCTTGTGCAACCAATAAGTTCATTTGTTTCATTGGATTAACATTTAGGTCATTTTCGTCCTCCCTAGGCTTATTCTTGTCCAATTACGGTTTCTAACTAATCTTGTGCATCCAATAGGTGTGTTTGTGTCATTGGATGAACATTTAGGTCATTTTCATCCTCCCTAGGCTTATTCTTGTCCAATTAGGGTTTCTAACCAATCTTGTGCATCCAATAGGTGTGTTTGTGTCATTGGATGAACATTTAGGTCATTTTCGTCCTCCCTAGGCTTATTCTTGTCCAATTAGGGTTTTAAGCAATTTTGTGCATCCAACAAGTTCATTTGTGTCATTGGATTAACATTTAGGTCATTTTCGTCCTCCCTAGGCTTATTCTTGTCCAATTAGGGTTTTTAACCAATCATGTGCATCCAATAAGTTCATTTGTGTCATTGGATGAACAATTAGGTCATTTTCGTCTACCCTAGGCTTATTCTTGTCCAATTAGGGTTTTTAACCAATCTTGTGCATCCAATAAGTTCATTTGTGTCATTGGATGAACATTTAGGTCATTTTCGTCCTCCCTAGGCTTATTCTTGTCCAATTAGGGTTTCTAACCAATCTTGTGCATCCAATAGGTGTGTTTGTGTCATTGGATGAACTTTAAGGTCATTTTCGTCCTCCCTAGGCTTATTCTTGTCTAATTAGGGTTTTTAACCAAACTTGTGCATCCAATAAGTTCATTTGTGTCATTGGATTAACATTTAGGTCATTTTCGTCCTCCCTAGGCTTATTCTTGTCCAATTAGGGTTTCTAACCAATCTTGTGCATCCAATAGGTGTGTTTGTGTCATTGGATGAACATATAGGTCATTTTCGTCCTCCCTAGGCTTATTCTTGTCCAATTAGGGTTTTTAACCAATCTTGTGCATCCAATAAGTTCATTTGTATCATTGGATTAACATTTAGGTCATTTTCGTCCTTCCTAGGCTTATTCTTCTCCAATTAGGGTTTCTAACCAATCTTGTGCATCCAATAGGTGTGTTTGTGTCATTGGATGAACATTTAGGTTATTTTCGTTCTCCCTAGTTTTATTCTTGTCCAATTAGGGTTTTAAGCAATCTTGTGCATCCAATAAGTTCATTTGTGTCATTGGATTAACATTTAGGTCATTTTCGTCCTCCCTAGGCTTATTCTTGTCCAATTAGGGTTTCTAACCAATCTTGTGCATCCAATAGGTGTGTTTGTGTCATTGGATGAACATTTAGGTCATTTTCGTCCTCCCTAGGCTTATTGTTTTCCAATTAGGGTTTTTAACCAATCTTGTGCATCCAATAAGTTCATTTGTGTCATTGGATGAATAGTTAGGTCATTTTCGTCCTCCCTAGGCTTATTCTTGTCAAATTAGGGTTTCTAACCAATCGTGTGCATCCAATAGGTGTGTTTGTGTCATTGGATGAACATTTAGGTCATTTTCGTCCTCCCTAGGCTTATTCTTGTCAAATTAGGGTTTTTAACCAATCTTGTGCATCCAATAGGTGTGTTTGTGTCATTGGATGAACATTTAGGTTATTTTCGTCCTCCCTAGTCTTATTCTTGTCCAATTAGGGTTTTAAGCAATCTTGTGCATCCAATAAGTTCATTTGTGTCATTGGATGAATATTTAGGTCATTTTCATCCTCGCTAGGCTTATTCTTGTCCAATTAGGGTTTCTAACCAATCTTTTGCATCCAATAGGCGTGTTTGTGTCATTGGATGAACATTTAGGTCATTTTCGTCCTCCCTAGTCTTATTCTTGTCCAATTAGGGTTTCTAAACAATCTTGTGCATCCAATAGGTGTGTTTGTGTCATTGGATGAACATTTAGGTCATTTTCGTCCTCCCTAGGCTTATTCTTGTCCAATTAGGGTTTTTAACCAATCTTGTGCATCCAATAAGTTCATTTGTGTCATTGGATTAACATTTAGGTCATTTTCGTCCTTTCTAGGCTTATTCTTGTCCAATTAGGGTTTCTAACCAATCTTGTGCATCCAATAGGTGTGTTTGTGTCATTGGATGAACATTTAGGTTATTTTCGTCCTCCCTAGTCTTATTCTTGTCCAATTAGGGTTTTAAGCAATCTTGTGCATCCAATAAGTTCATTTGTGTCATTGGATGAATATTTAGGTCATTTTCATCCTCGCTAGGCTTATTCTTGTCCAATTAGGGTTTCTAACCAATCTTTTGCATCCAATAGGTGTGTTTGTGTCATTGGATGAACATTTAGGTCATTTTCGTCCTCCCTAGTCTTATTCTTGTCCAATTAGGGTTTCTAAACAATCTTGTGCATCCAATAGGTGTGTTTGTGTCATTGGATGAACATTTAGGTCATTTTCGTCCTCCCTAGGCTTATTCTTGTCCAATTAGGGTTTTTAACCAATCTTGTGCATCCAATAAGTTCATTTGTGTCATTGGATTAACATTTAGGTCATTTTCGTCCTCCCTAGGCTTATTCTTGTCCAATTAGGGTTTTAAGCAATCTTGTGCATCCAATAAGTTCATTTGTGTCATTGGATGAATATTTAGTTCACTTTCATCCTCTCTAGGCTTATTCTTGTCCAATTAGGGTTTCTAACCAATCTTGTGAATCCAATAGGTGTGTTTGTGTCATTGGATGAACATTTAGGTCATTTTCGTCCTCCCTAGTCTTATTCTTGTCCAATTAGGGTTTTTAACCAATCTTGTGCATCCAATAAGTTCATTTGTGTCATTGGATTAACATTTAGGTCATTTTCATCCTTCCTAGGCTTATTCTTGTCCAATTAGGGTTTTTAACCAATCTTGTGCATCCAATAGGTGTGTTTGTGTCATTGGATGAACATTTAGGTTATTTTCGTCCTCCCTAGTCTTATTCTTGTCCAATTAGGGTTTTAAGCAATCTTGTGCATCCAATAAGTTCATTTATGTCATTGGATGAATATTTAGGTCATTTTCATCCTCCCTAGGCTTATTCTTGTCCAATTAGGGTTTCTAACCAATCTTGTGCATCCAATAGGTGTGTTTGTGTCATTGGATGAACATTTAGGTTATTTTCGTCCTCCCTAGTCTTATTCTTGTCCAATTAGGGTTTTAAGCAATCTTGTGCATTCAATAAGTTCATTTGTGTCATTGGATGAATATTTAGGTCATTTTCATCCTCCCTAGGCTTATGCTTGTCCAATTAGGGTTTCTAACAAATCTTGTTTATCCAATAGGTGTGTTTGTGTCGTTGGATGAACATTTAGGTCATTTTCGTCCTCCCTAGTCTTATTCTTGTCCAATTAGGGTTTTAAGCAATCTTATGCATTCAATAAGTTCATTTGTGTCGTTGGATGAATATTTAGGTCATTTTCATCCTCCCTAGGCTTATTCTTGTCCAATTAGGGTTTCTAACCAATCTTGTGCATCCAATAGGTGTGTTTGTGTCATTGGATGAACATTTAGGTTATTTTCGTCCTCCCTAGTCTTATTCTTGTCCAATTAGGGTTTTAAGCAATCTTGTGCATCCAATAAGTTCATTTGTGTCATTGGATGAATAGTTAGGTCATTTTCGTCCTCCCTAGGCTTATTCTTGTCAAATTAGGGTTTCTAACCAATCGTGTGCATCCAATAGGTGTGTTTGTGTCATTGGATGAACATTTAGGTCATTTTCGTCCTCCCTAGGCTTATTCTTGCCCAATTAGGGTTTTTAACCAATCTTGTGCATCCAATAGGTGTGTTTGTGTCATCGGATGAACATTTAGGTCATTTTCGTCCTTCCTAGGCTTATTCTTGTCCAATTAGGGTTTTTAACCAATCTTGTGCATCCAATAAGTTCATTTGTGTTATTGGATTAACATTTAGGTCATTTTCGTCCTCCCTTGGCTTATTCTTGTCCAATTAGGGTTTCTAACCAATCTTGTGCATCCAATAGGTGTGTTTGTGTCATTGGATGAACATTTAGGTCATTTTCGTCCACCCTAGGCTTATTTTTGTCCAATTAGGGTTTTTAACCAATCTTGTGCATCCAATAAGTTCAATTGTGTCATTGGATGAACATTTAGGTCATTTTCGTCCTCCCTAGGCTTATTCTTGTCCAATTACGGTTTTTAACCAATCTTGTGCATCCAATAAGTTCATTTGTGTCATTGGATGAACATTTAGGTCATTTTCGTCCTCCCTAGGCTTATTCTTGTCCAATTAGGGTTTTTAACGAATCTTGTGCATCCAATATGTTCATTTGTGTCATTGGATGAACATTTAGATCATTTTCGTCCTCCCTAGGCTTTTTCTTGTCGAATTAGGGTTTCTAAACAATCTTGTGCATCCAATAGGTGTGTTTGTGTCATTGGATGAACATTTAGGTCATTTTCGTCCTCCCTAGGCTTATTCTTGTCCAATTAGGGTTTTTAACCAATCTTGTGCATCCAATAAGTTCATTTGTGTCATTGGATTAACATTTAGGTCATTTTCGTCCTCCCTAGGCTTATTCTTGTCCAAATTGGGTTTTTAACCAATCTTGTGCATCCAATAGGTGTCTTTGTGTCATTGGATGAACATTTAGGCCATTTTCGTCCTCCATAGGCTTATTCTTGTCGAATTAGGGTTTCTAAACAATCTTGTGCATCCAATAGGTGTGTTTGTGTCATTGGATGAACATTTAGGTCATTTTCGTCCTCCCTAGGCTTATTCTTGTCCAATTAGGGTTTTTAACCAATCTTGTGCATCCAATAAGTTCATTTGTGTCATTGGATTAACATTAAGGTCATTTTCGTCCTCCCTAGGCTTATTCTTGTCAAATTAGGGTTTTTAACCAATCTTGTACATCCAATAGGTATGTTTGTGTCGTTGGATGAACATTTAGGTCATTTTCGTCCTCCGTAGGCTTATTCTTGTCCAATTAGGGTTTCTAACCAATCTTGTGCATCCAATAGGTGTGTTTGTGTCATTGGATGAACATTTAGGTCATTTTCGTCCTCCTTATGCTTATTCTTGTCCAATTAGGGTTTTTAACCAATCTTGTGCATCCAATAGGTGTGTTTGTGTCAATGGATGAACATTTAGGTCATTTTCGTCCTCCCTAGGCTTATTCTTGTCCGATTAGGGTTTTTAACTAATCTTGTGCATCCAATAAGTTCATTTGTGTCATTGGGTGAACATTTATGTCATTTTCATCCTCCCTAGGCTTATTCTTGTCCAATTAGGGTTTCTAACCCATCTTGTGCATCCAATAGGTGTGTTTAGTCATTTGATGAACATTTAGGTTATTTTCGTCCTCCCTAGGCTTATTCTTGTCCAATTAGGGTTTTTAACCAATCTTGTGAATCCAATAAGTTCATTTGTGTCATTGGATTAACATTTAGGTCATTTTCGTCCTCCCTAGGCTTATTCTTGTCCAATTAGGGTTTCTAACCAATCTTGTGCATCCAATAGGTGTGTTTGTGTCATTGGATGAACATTTAGGTCATTTTCGTCCTCGGTAGGCTTATTCTTGTCCAATTAGGGTTTTTAACCAATCTTGTGCGTCCAATAAGTTCATTTGTGTCATTGGATGAACATTTAGGTCATTTTCGTCCTCCCAAGGCTTATTCTTGTCCAATTAGGGTTTCTAACCAATCTTGTGCATCCAATAGGTGTGTTTGTGTCATTGGATGAACATTTCGGTCATTTTCGTCCTCCCTAGGCTTCTTGTCCAATTAGGGTTTTTAACCAATCTTCTGCATCCAATAGGTGTGTTTGTGTCATTGGATGAACATTTAGGTTATTTTCGTCCTCCCTAGTCTTATTCTTGTCCAATTAGGGTTTTAAGCAATCTTGTGCATCCAATAAGTTCATTTGTGTCATTGGATTAACATTTAGGTCATTTTCGTCCTCCCTAGGCTTATTCTTGTCCAATTAGGGTTTCTAAACAATCTTGTGTATCCAATAGGTTTGTTTGTGTCATTGGATGAACATTTAGGTCATTTTCGTCCTCCC